>JADRCD010225302.1:0-10229 GCA_019843815.1 Montemys delectorum | reverse complement strand
GAGAGAGAGAGAGAGAGAGAGAGAGAGAGAGAGAGAGAGAGAGAGAGGAGGGAGAGAGAGAGGAGGGAGAGAGAGGAAGAAAGAGAGAGACGGAAAAGGAAAAAAGGAGAAAAAAATCTCTACAATATGAGAATAATCACTAACTCAAGGCTATAGTGTTGCCCTTGACTATTTTGTGCTTACAATAATTTAAAAAATGTAAAGGAGACAGTATTCCCCAAAGGAAACCCGGATGATTGATAAGCAGATAAGTGGGGCCTGATGCCTGTCACCACCAGGAAGTGAGGAAGCTGACACGAGGCCGAGCGGAGGACTGATGCCATCTGGGAATCTAAGCGCTCACGTTTGCAGCTGCCCAGGGCTCTTCCTGCAGCCCAGCATGTCACACACCCTTCTCCACCACCCTGCTTACATACGTTCAGTGCAGGGGGCTTTCCAGCCTGTGGGTCCTGCCACATCGAGACTAGAGCTCCGCTAGCTCGGTGGTAGATCACTCATCTAACACGGAAGGCCCTGAGATCTTGCTCTGATAATGCGCACACACACGTACACACTCACTTAGATGTGTACATTTGCTTACATGCCCTCTCTCTCTCTCTCTTACACACACACACACACACACACACACACACCTGAAGTGCAGGGCTCTGGGTAGGTGGTATGTCTAGTACACAGACTGAACACTGTACAGGCTCCTCTGCTTCCTCTGCTTGTCTGTCAGTCAGCACAGGATCAACTTTTTCTTTTAAAGAAAAAAATGAAATCATCTTGTGTGTGTGTGTGTGTATGTGTGTGTGTGTGTGTGTGTGTGTGTATGTGTGTTATTTTATAAGGACAGTTGAGTAGAAGCAGGAGCTAGAGAGAGTAAAAAAGGTGAATATTGCCAAGACATTCCATACCTACTCCCTACCACAATAAGGATGATTGTGTAGTCAAGTCTGCTGATGAAAACATTACACAAGAGGAAAAGCAAGGTCTGTGCATGCCCAGCACTTCAGCTCTGTCTGCGCCTGCAGGTGAGGAGCCTGCGCGAGAACAGGAGGGACCTTGTGCACTTTAAATCCGCCTGGAGCTCAAGCAGGCACAGAGAGGCCATCGAGAGCTCATGAATAGGTTGACTGTCTTCATGGTGGCTGAGTATGTCCAGGTGGTCAAATTAGAGCAAATCAAGGAAACGGTTGTCACACAGGTGGGGTGGGCTTTGCCTCTAGGAGAAGAGACGGGGCATGTGGTGGCTTGTGGAGTGCCACAACATTCTGCACAGGGAGGTCACATCAGTGGCAGAACTACACTCTTCTTTTCATCCGTGTCATGGCTCACAAGAAAGGGAAGGGAAGGGGGACCAGCATGCGACACTCACCACTCGGTGCAGGTACTTGTGGTCATAGGCGCCGATGGGCTTGCCGTCCAGCAGCACACGGCCACCCTGCAGTGGGTAGAAGTTCTCCAGAATGTTCACACAGGAGCTCTTCCCGCTGCCTGAGGGCCCCACCAGAGCTGTCACCTTGCCTGGGGATAGGCTGAAGGAGACATTCTGCAGGGACAGAAGATGTTCCAGTCTCAGAGGCAGGAGGACATCTCCCTGCCTGCCCCGTGTGGTGCTGCTGGCCTCTGAGTGGTCTTCCTAAGATACCAGGACTGGGGCACTTTGAGCGTATGTGGTTCTTCTGAGGTACTGGGGAATTGAACCCAGCACAATGCCTAGCCAAGAGCTCAACCACTGAGCTACATCACCTATACTGGGACCCAGGCCTGTCTAGAACTTACTATCTAGCCTTTAAATAGTGACAATCCTCCTGCTGTACACTCCCACAGGTAGAAAAGAGAGCTTAGCTCTCTTTTCACTGTCTGGCCTGGCACTCATTGCTGTTCAGTCCAGGCGGGGGCTTGAACTTGTGGTCCTCCTGCCCCGGGCCACATCAGTAGCTGGGATGGCAAACCTGAGCTACCAGGCCTGGCTTGGTGGCTCCTTTATATTTCCAGTCTCCTTTGTCTAGGGTGTTTTCTGTGGAGCGCCACCTGTTCAGCTCCTGCTCCCTGACTCAAGACCACCTCCTCCAAGAGGCTCTGCTGGCTGTTGGCACCTCTCCCTCAGCAGACCCCGGAGCCATGATTCCACCAGTGCCTCTGGAGGGCATAGCGTCCAGATTGAGGATAACATTGACACCAATTGCAGTGCAGCGTTAGCTCGCCAGTCTGGCTTGTTGTCAAGTTACCGAAGAAGCCCCGTTCCCCCGACCATCACACACAATCCTCCTTCTGGTACTGGGGATGGAGGCGGTCCTGGTGCCTACTAGGCAGACACTCTACTTGTGCCATGCAAGCCCTCTCCAGCAGGTCTTACTGGAGGGCTAATGGTCAGCCTCTTAGTGGAGCCCTTGCTTCTCTTGCCTCTGGCCACACACAAAAGATGTGGGAAGGATGGTTCTGACGGACCTCAAGCTGCTCTTACCTGCAGGACCTGCGTGTGGGGCCGAGTTCGGTAGGTGAAGGTGACGTTCTCAAAGTCCACCCTGCCCTCCAGGTGGTCAGGGGCCAGGCTTCCGTCGTGCACCATGGTTGGCTGCCGGTCAATGAACTCGAACACCTTCTCCGCGGCCCCCACTCCCTGCATCAGGCCACTGTAGACGGAGCCCACAGACTGCAGGGAAGACACACATCCTGGTCCCACCGACAGCCCATTCCTGACACCTACCACTGATGGGGTGAGGGGAGGTCATGGGTCAGAGCTGCAGCTTTGAGGAGATGCAGGGAGCCCCCAGATGCCACCTGCTGGTGCAGCGGACAGTGGCCATGAAGAAAACGAAGGCGGTGGGAAAAAGTAATGCCATAGTGCCTGGGCATTAGGAGCCAGGGCCCACAGATCCTGTACGACCCTGCAGAGGGTACGACCCTGCAGAGGGTACGACCCTGCAGAGGGTACGACCCTGCAGAGGGTACGTGTGCTGAGCAGGGCAGAGCAGGCAGTCTTTCCTCTGGCTGCCACAACACGTTCTAAGTTCCCCTTTTTTTGTAAAGACAGGGTCTCACAATGTAGTCCTGGCTATCTTGGAAGTCTGGCTATCCCAGGGATCTGTCGGCCTGTGCCTCCCGAGCTGGGACTAAAAGGTGTGGGACAAGCTGGCAATTGTTTCTCAGCCTCAGGTAGCCCTTCTAGACTGTTCCAAACAACTCAACATGTAGTTAAAGATGACCCTTTGAGACAGGACTTTACCATTTGACCAGGCTGCCCTAGAACTCAGAGATCCCCCTGTCTCTGCTTCTGGGGTTAAAGGTGTGTCTGGTGCCCCACTAGGTGTTGGGGGAAGGGAAGGAAGTCCACAATAGGCAAGTCATGATGTGGTCAGCATGAGTCCCCTCCCTCTGGGGACACCACAGATCCTTGGAGACATCCCAGCTGCAGTATTGGGGCCTCTGACATGATGCCCAAGCTGCCAGCTGCTGGTTCCCTGCTCTGTCGCCCACCCTAGGCAGAGGCCCCAGGCCCACCCTCCTGCTTCTACCTCTCCAGCACTGTGGTGGAGGCCCACAGCAGCACGGCCTCATTGAGCTGGGGGTGGAGCCCAGATTCACGCATGCTCAGCAAGCACTCTGCCAAGGGAGCCAACCCGGATTTAATCTTTAAAATGAGTCTTAATGGATACTCTGTATACGCTCTCTGTAGCTACAAAACACACCCAGTGTAAACTTGAGCCAAAACGGTAGCGCTCTTCACTGAGTTTATCAGTGCCTTTAAGGAATGAGGTGGCTTCTCTCAGAAACAAGAGGGTACAAATACTTTGCCCTATCCCACACCGAGAGAAGTGGCGGTAGAGTATGGGTGGAAGATGCTGGCCTGGCTCCTGTGCGATGTGCAGCCCCTTGAGGTGCTGCTAGAGTTATGTCCACCTTGGGGACCGAGTTAACACCAAGATGGCACACGGCTGCTGTGAAGTCAGGGGGAGTACACACGCACGCAGTGCGCCTCTAAGTGTTCCAATAGTTCATCGTTTGTTCCGGGCCAGCGGTTGCTTCTCTGTCGCTGTTATCCTAGGTGTTGTATTAGAGTTCTGAGGCAGGTCTTAGCGCAATCTTGCATGCGTTCTGTTTGGCTAAAACCTGCCCACCCCACAGAAACCGGAACCTGCTCTCACCTCTCACCCCTCGCCCTCCCGCGGCTGCCTCTCACCTCCATGCAGTCTCCCAGGACAAACTCATAGATGATGAAGGCGATGAGGTTGCCGCTGCTCATCTGCCCCGAGATGACTAGGTGGCCCCCGTAGTAGAGGATGCTGACCTGGACCACCAGGAGTGTGAGCTGCGCAGAAGGAGACGAGCATGGCTTATGCTTCCAGGCCTTAGCCAGCTCTGGGCCCTGCCCTCTAGTCTGTTTCTCAACTCTGGAGACAGGAAGAAGCTTGAGGAGAGGACTTGACATCACTGGGCTTGGTGACAGTGTCTTTTCCCACTGAACCATCTCACTGGGTGCTGGAGGGCAGCCTTAGAAGCTCTAAACACCCTGCCACCAACGGAAACTTCATTGCCCCATCTGTCACTCACACCCCTCCCCCAGCAGCTCCCTACAAAGGCCCCTAGTTGGAGCAGGCTGTGGGGCTTGGCAGCAGAACAAGGCTTTCTTTGTAAGGCCCTGGCTGGCACATGCCACCTTCAAGTTCCTCTCCTGAGCCAGGGCAGGGCTATTCGTTCTCATTGCAAAGAGCAGGGCTCAGAGAGGTTGGTGCACCAATAAGGTCACACGGCAGCCAGTCAGAGCAGACTAGTGAGGTTTTTTGGTTCCTTTAAGTACACTCCTGAAGAAGGGCTGTATCTTGGGGACCTCCTGCTGTGGATTGGGGGGGAATATCTGAGAGATGAGACAACCTACAACCTTCCCAGGATCCCCAGCAGCCTTTCCCACCTCAAGCCAGATCGAGGCCAGCAGCTGGACAAGTGTCCTTGTGCATGGCAGAAGGTGCTCATGTGGATGAGCTGACAGAGGCTTGGCAGGTATTTTTAGGGGGTAGTGTCTCAGGTGGCAGCTCCTGAATAGTCCTTGCCTCCTGAATCCCCTGTACCCCTCTAGCTACTTCCTGCCCCCCGATTCCCAGCCAGCCTAGCTCCTACCTCCCAGACTATTGGGACAGGGACAAAGCAGGTTCTCTCCATTCTCTAGGGAGGGGCTGAGGCCTAGGTTGGACCCTAGCTAGCCTGAGGATACAAGCTCCTACCGGCCCTGTCACCTTGTAGGGGGACAGAAGCCTCTGAAGGAATGGCACTGTGGTCTTTCCAGGAACGACTCGGATAGCCTGACACCCACACGTGGGGACCTGGACTATGTGGATGCCCACGCCCTCAGCCCTGGCGCCTGACCACACATACCCCGCTGCCCCAGACGTAGGACATGTAGGCCGCTGCTTCCTTCCTGTTGAGCTTGTACACCTGCTGAAGCTTCCGCAGGAACACCTCCGCCTCCTCCTCCTCGTTGGCAAAGCTGCGCACCGTCTTCATGGCGCTGATGGTCTCCTCGGCCGTGGTGCTGGCTCTGGCCAGGGCGCTCTGGACCTCCTTGGAGAGCCTCTGTGCACAGGGGTGGGCAGGGCAGCCTCACTATCCTTCGGAGCCCACTTCCATCCCGTTCTGTTCACCCTAGCCCCATCTCCTCCTAACTGACGAGACAGACTCAAGAGAACAAACCCAGTGGAGCTCCTGGGTGTGGCCAGCTTCTGGGGGCTGGGAGATTTTTTGTTTGTTTGTTTTTTCAAGACAGGGTTTCTCTGTGTAGCCCTGGCTGTCCTGGAACTCACTCTGTAGACCAGGCTGGCCTCGAACTCAGACATCTGCCTGCCTCTGCCTCCCTAGTGCTGGGATTAAAGGCGTGTACCACCACTGCCCCGCTGGCTGAGAGAGTCTTAAGTCACTCCCAGTGCCCAGCACTGGAAGCAGTGAAACAGGCCTCCACTGACATTGAGTGAGACCCCTGACTACACTTGGACTACAGTTAGCTCTAGAAAAGAAGTGTCCTCACCTGGCCCTGCTCTGGCATAAGAATGGTAGCCCCCAGATGTTACTCAGGCTGTACACAATATGAGAAACACCGAGCACTAAGGGGTAGTGTTTATTATCAGCACAAGCTAGATGAGGGTGTGAAATTCCAGACACAGGGGCCTCGGCCACCACAGGCTGGGAAGTGTGCTCACATGGCGAGAAGAGGCAGCTTCGGAGGGAGCAGGCCTGTCGCAGTCTGCTCTGCAGTCATTAACACAACAGCTGCCCGAGCAGGCAGGGGTGCTGTCCTTCCTCTAGGGCGGCACCCATGACCCGAATGTCACACTTGGTCACAGGGAGCAGAAAAGAGAAAAGGCACTCTGCACCTGAGAGGTGGGGTCCTAGGTCCATGCTGCACCTGGGAGGGGGGGTCCCGGGGTTATATCCTGTTTGTGGGGGGGGGGGGGGTCCTGGCATGGGTCAGCTTTATGGAGCCGATGATGTCCTTCCGCCTTTCCGAGGTCTCTGGGCATTGGACTCGGGTCCCCAGGTTTGCACAGCAGTGCCTTTACTCTTGGGGCTCTAGCAGTCCAGGTCACATTTGGCTGCAGGTGGTATGTGTGCTTTCTAAAGATGGTAGACCCTAAACAAATTTCTTCAAGGCTCTACCCACTTAGAGTTGGGGCCTGAGGTAGGCAGAGGTAGAGGCCAGTAAGAAGGAAGGAGGGTGGGGGCAGGGTGGAGGTGGGCAGGGGACAGGCTCCATCCCAACTATTTACTTTCCCCCTCAGTGAGGAGCTAGAGTAGAATTTATGATCAGGGCTTAGGGGTGGTGGCCTTCTGCTGGAGGTTAAAGGGAAACTTTTACACAGGGGAGGGTCCTAGAGCTAGGAGAAGAGACCCACCCAGGAAGGCTGGGAGCTGTCCTCTTGAGTCACCTCCCCAGGGATGCCTGAGCCTGTCAGGGGGCCCAGACTTGGATGTCTGAACTCAGCTCTGGGGCTCCTGCAAATCCAGAAAGAGTGGCCAGGAAGGGTGAATCCAGTCAGTAGGTAACGGCAGAGGCACTTCAGGCTGCCTCCTAGTGTATCACAGGCGAGGCCCACACCACCATCCCCCTCAAAACCAGAGGGTCGGACTCTGCCCTCATCACCTGCCACTGTCCTGTCTCCCATCACCACCACAGAGCTTTGTGCTGTACCCTCTGCTCAGAACCCACAGCCCTGAGAGCCCCACCTTCCTCAGGTGGCACACGCCATCCCACGCTCACGGCTGGTGGACCTACCAGGGCCTCCTCTCTGGCTCAGGTGGGTCCAAACGTGGGTCCAAACCCCAACCCCAGCCTTGGGTGCTGGGGTGATGGGTGTGACCATCGTGCCTGGCTGATACCTGCAGCCTGCTTCACTGCTTCCCAGTGCTGGGCACACAGTAGGTGCTCAGGAAACACCCAGTGACCAAGTGAAGACAATGAATGAACACACACTGCCTCAGAACAGCCTCGTGTAGCCTGAGGCTCTAGAAGCAGGCATAGGCACTGCCTGGGGACCGGACGCTGCCTACCTTGTAGTACTTGCCGTAGATGTTGGAAACCATCATGATGATGGGGAAGCCCATGAAGGTGACCAGGGACAGCTGCCAGGAGAGGCTGAACATGAAGACTACCACGCCCGTGACCTTGACCGTGTTCCTCAGGAAGATGTTGATGTTCTGGGAGACCAGGTCGCTGACCATGGTAGTGTCAGAGGTGAGGCGGGAGATGAGGTCCCCTGGAACACAGGCACTCAGCCCTCTGTGGCAAGGATGCCCAGAGCTGCCAGGGTGGGCAGCAGGGACGCTAAGGGGCTTCTGAGATGGATAATAGGAGTCAGACCTCTCCCCCACTATGCTACCTGAGAATGATGGGGTGGGGGGACACTTCTGGGAGACTAGGGAGCCAGCCCAAACCCTAGTTCCATCTTTTTCTTTGTTTTGTTTGAGGCCAGGGTGGCCTTGACAGGGTCACAGGTGTGTGACTCACACACATGGTTCCAGCATGTTGTGTGAGGTGCCTGCTGAGTAGACACTGGCTGAAGGTCAGCTGGAGAAGGCTGGCATGATAGCACATGTTCCCACCACAGCCAGATTGCAAACTTCTCTCTGCTAGTCCTCACTGACAGAGTGGGTAAACAACCCTACACTCACCTCAGAAGTAGCCTCCTGCGCTCAGAGGGGAAACACAACAGCGTTTCTCACACACTGTGGGATACTGGACTAGAAGCCTTGCAACAGCCATGGGGCCGTTACTACAGGAGGGAAATAGTCCCTGTGGGTGAGGGGTGGGGCAGGTATGGACTGGCCCAGTGCTTGGGACCATGGTGGACATGCTGTTTCTCTCCCTGCTGGCTCTTCCCATCACTTGGTCCATAGGAACTGGGCTTCTGCAGGCCTCGCTCTCGGGCAGCACTGGCCACTGGGTTTTCACAAGACAAGAGAGGCCTTGGTCACTGCAGAGAGCTCAAGAGGCCTGGCCAGAGTCCTGTGGTGGCCCCAACTCACACCAAAACGCCACCAGGCAGCTTAGTATCCCAGGGCTCCACCTTGAACTGGACCACAGAAAGTGCTGGTGGGGTAAGCCATGCTGCTGTCGGGCCCCAGAGGAAACTAGCTCACCCTGGACACCCAAAGGCCCCAGGAGGGACCAACCTGTGCGATTCTCGTCAAAGAAGCTGGTCTCCTGTGACACCAGTGAGCGGAAGAGACAGTTCCGGAGGCGAATGTTCAGTCTGGCAAATACGAGGGTGAAAATACCGCCCCGAATACCTGCGGCCAATGAGCTGATTGCAGATGAGAGACGGTATAGCCGGTGTCCTTCCGGCAGGCAGCACCACCCACCAGCAGCCCCTCCTCCCCAAGGACAGAGGACAGGCCACTCTGTAGGGAAGGCATCTGGGTCTAGACCCCGTCACTCCCCAGTAAATCCTACACCAAGGGTAAGGGACTTCACACTGTTGGCCAGACCCTTCTAGAACAGTACAGAAAGCCAATCCTTTGGGCTACATATTCACAAGCCAGCCAGGGAGAAAGCTGGCTATCTTCAGGGACTGGAGCCATTTCCAGAGACAAGGGGGTATAGCTCTAGGATGTGGCTCAACCAAAGGGTTCCACGTCCGTCTGGGAGGTTGCAGTGGTGCTGGGCTGGGCCTGGTCCCTCCTGCCCTCCCTCCTGCAGGAGTGATGTGTATGGGTTGAGTGGCTACCTGCCGATGGCCAGCAGGCAAACGACAACAACGGCCGTGGTGAACTGGTCCATGCTCTTCTGGATCACGATGCTGTCAATGGCCCGGCCAGTGTAGTAGGGCAGGAAGGTCTCACCTGTGGGGAGAGACAGGGCAGGCTCAGCGGGGAGCCCACAGCCACCCTCTCTGCTCACCCCATCCAAGGTCTGTTCTTTGATGCCTGCTTGCCCCTGCTGTGGTTGAACTGTCAACCCGAAGGGCCTTAACCATCATGGGAACCGACCTCTGGGTGTGACTGTGGGGAGTTTCTAGATGGTGGGAGACACATCATAAATGTGGGCTACAGTACAGTACAGTACAGTACAGTATGTGGGCTACCATAGGCAGGGGTCCCAGACCAAAGAGAATGGAGAGAGCAAGCTTAGCACCAGCGCTCATCTCTGCTTCCAGGATGGATGCCATGTGACCTGTGGCATCATGTGCCTGAGCCATGACTTCCCCACCAAGATGGACTGTGCCCTCAGTTGGGAGCCAAGGTCAACCCAGAAAAGAAAACAAATACACCTCTCTTCAGAGAACATATAATGTGATACCGATGACACCTGGGTGGCAAGAATTCGAAGCCACCTCATTCCCTCCAGAGTAGGGCCTGTCACGGGTCTGGTATCACCCATCCCACATAGGCCACACATACAGCTCAGCAGCAGCTGACGGAGGCAAAGGTCATTTCCAGGTATGGAGGCCACCTTCTAAAACCAGGAAGTCCTTGCTGGCATGGCTCCAGGCCGTGCTGGCCCCACCCCTCTGAAGGGTGGCACTGTGGCTGGCAGGGTGATTTCTCACCCACAGGCTTCTTATGTCTTCACCCTGCTGACTCAATGGGTCACAGAGCAAGGAAGAGGAATGGCTGAGAGTCAACACAAGTTCATACATGTGGACGAGCTCCTATGTGGGAGGTGGGGCTTTCAGGTGTATTTCACTCAGAAGCTGGGCTGAGCCTTTCAAAGCCCTGCCCTGCTTTTCCTGCAGCTGTGCTGGGGAGGGGTGGCA
>JADRCD010225301.1:1472-27690 GCA_019843815.1 Montemys delectorum | reverse complement strand
GTATCAGATTCTTCAGATCTGGGGTTATAGATAGCTGTGAGCTACCATATGGGTGTTGGGAATCAAATTGTGGTCCTCTACAAGAGTAGCAAGTGCTCTAAACTGCTTGGCTACATCTCTAGCCCCATGGCAGGCGTCTTATCTTGACTAAGTAAGCTTTAATACTTAGCTGCTTAGTTAAGGCAGGTATTCTATCTACTCCTAAGCATTCTCTCAGACTAGGCAACTGTGATCACTAAGGTCTGGCCTTGCTACTTTACTAACCTGTTATCTTATGCATGGTATTTAACTTGTACTTTGTTTTTTTTTCATCCACAAAATGGCTACTTAATGGCTTTTGTTTTTGTTTTTGTTTTTCTTTTCCGAGACAGGGTTTCTCTGTATAGCTCTGGCTGTCCTGGAAGTCACTCTGTAGACCAGGCTGGCCTCGAACTCAGAAATCTGCCTGCCTCTGCCTCCCAAGTGCTGGGATTAAAGGCGTGCACCATACTGCTCGGCTTATTTATTTTTTATATTTTTTTGGTTTTTTGAGACAGGGTTTCTCTGTGTAGCCCTGGCTGTCCTGGAACTCACTCTGTAGATCAGGCGGGCCTCAAACTCAGAAGGCACCACCACTGCCTGGCTTGATGGCTCTTCTTGGTTGTCAACTTCACTGCATCTGGAATTAACTAAAACCCAAGTGGCTTGGTACACCTGGGAAGGATTTTTTTTTTTTTTTAACCAAATCTTTGGAAGTGGGAAGACCCACTTTTAATCTGGATCATTTGAGGTGGGAAGAGCTACCAAGAAGAGCTACCTGGGTACACCTTCTGCTAGCAGCTTATATGAAGGACAGAGAGAAGAAAGCTTGCGCCGCTAGCCAGTCTACTTCTTCACTGGCATTACGGCTTTCTTCCTTGGGATTTTAGAGTATATACTGAAGACCAGCTGGGACATCCACACTGAACAATGACTGGATTCCTGGACCTTCTGTTGGAAGATAGCCATTGTTGGAGTAGTTGGACTACAGCCTGTAAGCCATTCTAATGAATCCCACCTATATAAATATATACATTTATTTATTCATTCTATCAGTTCTGTTCCTCTAGAGAACCATGAGTAATACAGTTACTACCAGGTTATTATATGGATTAAGGAAGTTAATACATGGAAAAGCAACTAGAATAGGAAAAGCTGTGAGTATGTTTTAGCTATTATTTTTAATATAGCTATTATTTTGTACATCAAACATACACAAAAAATGAATATATGTGGTTGGTCCCTCTCCATAGAGAGCTTCTTTTCTAGCCAGGGAATTTTCAAATGACCATAACTTCTTTTTTTCTTTTTTTCTTTTTTTTGCTATGTAACACGGTAAGTGTAGGAATAGAGGCTGGTGAGATAGCTCAGCGGTGAAAAGCACTGACTGCTCTTCTGGTGGTAATGAGTTCAAATCCCAGCAACCACATGGTGGCTCACAACTATCCGTAATGAGAAACAAAACAAGACAAAAAAAGCCTATGGGCCGAAGTGAGGCTGGAGCAAGAGTGAGAAGGGAAGGGGGATAAGGGGAAAAAAATGTACAAATCACTTGTAAAAAAAAAATGTGTAGGAATAGACATGGGGTGGGTAGGGCTAGGATAAGTTTCATGCGATGTGAGAGAGAGAGCGCTGTAGTTTGAGTCTGATCCTTAAGAAAGAGGACATGAGGGACTTTGGGTCATACCTGTAATCCTCAGGAGGATCTCAAGTTTCAGGCTAGCCTAGGATATATGGTAAGACCTTGACTCCAAACAAAAACCAACTAATGAAAATGGCTAGGAGAAAGGGGAAGGTGTAAAGTGGTATGTAGTGCCAGCAACATTGAGACTCAGGAACTCCTTAGAAACAGGATCTGGCCCTATCCCCAAACTACAAAACCCCAAATTTGCATTTTACCAGAACCTACCTTCATGTGTTCCTAACATTAAAGCTTGAGAGGTACTATTGGCTGAAGGTACAGACTTAGGACCAAGCTGCCTGTATATAATAAGTAAAGAATTTCCTCATTGTGTATGTACACACGCTGGAGGTCAGAGGGAAATTTTGTCAAGCCAGTTCTCCCACTATCACTTGAGTATTGGATTCAGGTCACCAGACTTGTAAGACACGTGTCTTTTACTTGTTGAACCTTCTCGCCAACCCTAGACTGCCAAAACTTAAAGCCTTATTTTATCAATCTACTTATGTGGGACCTTAGGGATGCTTTTTAACCCATATCAGGGACTTATCTTTTGACAACTGTAAGGACTTATTATATAAGGGATGGAGGATCAACTCCAATAATTTGTCACTTATTTTTGACTTACTGTAAAAGTCAAGTTTTTGTTGTTGTCTTCTTTAAAAGATTTCTTTTCGGTGTCGGGTTATTTTGCCTGTGTGTGTGTGTCTGTATACTACATGTGTCCAATGCCTAAGGTACTCCTGTAACTCAATGTATGGTTGAGAGCCACTATGTGGGTGCTGGGAATAGAACCCAGCTTCTCTGCAAGAGAGGCCAGTGCTCTTAAGCACTGAGCCATTTCTGGAGAAGACACTGTTCTACTCTGTATACCCTCAGTACACTAACCAGTTCACTTCAACAACTGTGCCTTTCCATTCATAGAGTGGTGAAGCTTAATTACACCTGTCTCCTGGAGATGCTGTAAGAGTCAAATCAAAGGATGTCTGTTAAATTATAAAAGCTCCTGTTAAGACAGTTCACCTGTCAGGTGGTGGTAGTGCACACCTTTGATCCCTGGCTTGAGAAGACTTAACTTACCACCTTATAAGGCATTCTTAAGAAACTGACCTCAAAATAGGGTGCACAAGAAGGCCAGGAGAGATGTATAGGAAATGGTCCTTTTTCTTTCTTTCTTTCTTTCTTTCTTTCTTTCTTTCTTTCTTTCTTTCTTTTTTTTTGGTTTTCCGAGACAGGGTTTCTCTGTATAGCCCTGGCTGTCCTGGGCTCACTTTGTAGACCAGACTGGCCTCGAACTCAGAAATTCGCCTGCCTCTGCCTCCCAAGTGCTGAGATTGAAGGCGTGAGCCGCCGCCACCACCACCACCCGGCTTTTATTTTTAACTAACCTACAACTTCATTCAGGATCACAAATAGATTCATATTTATGCAGTGGTTCGCAATTTATTTTAAAACTTTTTTTTTTTTTTTTTTTTTTGGTCACGGGGCCTCTTGCAGTCCAGTCTGACCTTGCATTCCTCATCTTCCTTCTTCCACTTCCCCAGTGCTGGGATTATAAATGTAATTCATAATGAACTAGGAAAAGAACTTTCATTCACGTTGTGTATCTTAATATTCCCACAGGGTAGTTTTTCTCGTGTGTCCATCCGACACCCCTTAGTGCTAGGAATCAAATTCAGGGCTCCAGGTCTTGCGCATACTTTACAAGCAATCTACCATTGAGGTAGATGTCCTTCCAGTGGTTAACCTAGTTTTCACGGGAATTTGCTAACAGCAGGATGCATATTAACAATTCCCTTAGATTTGCACTTTTATTGCATCCGATGCTACCAGAGTTCTTTATTTAGAGGGAGGACACAACAAAATTTGATGGGAATTACAATACTAGAAATTAACGTTGATTTCCCAGATCAGAGAAACAATATATTGGGTCCCTATTGATCTGTAAAATAGGGGCACAAGACCTCCACAACATTGTGTGGTTAAATTAATAACAAAGGCTGAGGATGAACCTACCATGTCGTAGTGCCTTAAGTAAATCCCTTTGACAGATATTGCACGAGTTTTACTACCTTTCCTACTTCGTACGTGGCGTAACTCCAAGCCGAGACCGCTCGGATTCCTTTCCTCGACTTGCAACACCGAGAAGGGTGTACGGGCTACTGTGAGGTCTTCTCTCTCTCCGTGGTGGATAACCTCTCTTGAGTTGTCGTTTGGGTGGCTGGAAGACGCTGATGACTACTCCCAAGCGTCTAAGGAACCTGATCTTAATCCTCAACAGGGCATCTGAGACCAAGCTGTGTTCTTCTCATCCCTAACCTCGCTAGAGTAAAAAGGTCGAAGCTCAGCGCCTATTACCGACGCCATCTTGACCGCTACGTGTGACGCCACACGTAGAGCTGAACGAGCAGCTGATTGGCTGGGGAAGGCCGGAGGCTAGGCGCGCGAAGCTGGAGAGTGGAGGGTAATGTAGAAGCCTAAAGAAACTACACTCCCAGACTTCCTTGCGCATGTAACCAGCAAGAAGCGAGAGAAAGAGAAGCGAGGTTGAACTAGGACTACAACTCCCACTAGAACCCTCGTCGTCCGCTCTTTCCTTTCAAAACGCGGAGGAAAAGGGACGGGACGAATGGAGGCTTTTGAGTGCTCGTTTCTCAAAAGGCGGGAAAGGCGAACTACACCTCCCGGCAAGCCGCGCGCACTTGCGCCTGCGCTCTGGTATCTGTCGCCATCTTGCCCCTTCTGAGGCACCGCAAACAAACCTAATTCCTGGTGTCCCCTAGTCTTGGCGGAGGAGCCTTTTAGATGAGCCCCGAAAGGCCGGGCAGGTGGGTGTCTCTCAGGCAGGGCCCTGGAAAGAGCTGGCAGGCTATCCAGGGTAGGGGAGCGCTTGGCCAGGCATGGGGATCCCGGCTTGGAGCGGTCAGCCCCATCCTCCGTTGTTTCCTAACGGGATCGCGGGGCTCCCTCAAGTGGACTGAGGGGGACTCCGGCATGCCTGGTGATGGAACGCCGGAGGTCGAGGTCTAGGAGCCCCGAGGCGACTCCGGGCTGTCTGTCTGGCTGTCCGCGCCTCTGCTTTTTCTCCGTAGTCCTCTCCGCTGAGGAGTGCGCGAGGCGCGGACGCTGGCCAGGGTTCCCAAGAGCGGCTGCTGGCCGCGGGGGCGCGGGCTTGACATTGGGACCGGCTCTAAGCCGCGCGGGCGAGGAGCCGGGCGGGCTGCTCTTGTTGTGGTGCTGTGAGGGAGTGCGTGTTTAGAGAGGGGGCGGGGCGGGCTGCCTGCTGACACTTGAGCGGGGGAAGGAGTCGACGCGACCCCAGTGCCCGGAGCACGCTCGGGCTTCTGCTGCCTGGCTTCCCTTTGCTGTGCGGCCCCGCCGTGGGTTTCCCTGGAGAGGATGCTTTGGGATGCCGTGACGTGGTGCCTGATTCGGGCGGTCGCCGGCCGCCTCCGAGATTCTACCGGGAGGCGGGGACTGGCTTGGGGAGCGAGCGGATTCCTTTGGCTCTGCCCCTTCCTCCTCTCCACCCCCTTTCTTTATGTCATCCTGCCAGCTGGGGCGCGCCATCCAGTTCGGCTTGCTCAGAGTTGGTTCTGAGCTCAGAGGACTATGGGAAGTAGGGGGAAGGGGGCTCCACTTGAGGCCAAGAGTTGGAGTTAGCAACCCAGAGCCTGGAACGCAGTTGAAGAGTCCTATCAGTTTAGTGTTTGACTCTCAGGCTGGCTCATTCATTCATTCTACTCTCCTGCCGCTCATCCATTTATCAGTTTAACAGATGTTAAGAAAAATCTATTGAGTTCTCAATCTGTAGTGTGAGAACTTACCGGTTTTGTGTGACCAAGGAATTTACAGTGCAAAATTCTAGGCTTTTAAACTTTTGGTGAAAGTGATTCTTTTTATTGCCAAAACATGAGAAAAGAGTTATTAAATTAAGTTCCACTTATCCAAATAACATGCTCTACTCTTTGCTTATTGTATACATAACTTATTATTAAGGAAACTGGCAGAGGTCAGGTCACTTGTCCAAGATTGCACAGGTGGTATATTTGACAAGTCATATGCCAGCCACTATGAAAGAACTTGGCTTGCCCTGTTTTCTAATACTTATAACAAACTGGGTGGGATTACTTTTTTTGTGCTTTGTTTTTTTTGTTTGTTTGTTTGTTTGTTTTGTTTTTTTAGTAAAGGCATACAAATTGGGTTCAGACTGGCCAATTCACTAGGATGAAACAATTAATTATGTTGTAAAGCTGGAACTGGAACCAAGAAGTGTTTGACTTTAAAATCTGTTCTTTCCCCTGCTTAGTATGAGCTGGATCAGTGTACTCTCAAAGGGTGGTTTGTCAGGAGCTGGAGTGTGGAGATAAGAATGGTTAGGAGTTATCTTTTCAATCTTACTTTGTAGCCAGTCGCAGGATTTCTATATCCTTGCATATCCATTGGTAATTCGACTTGTTTTTCTTCTGATAGGGAGGACAAGCTCTTTGGGGCTACCAAACAGAAGCAGCAATGCCTGTTGTGTGGCCAACCCTTTTGGATCTCAGCAGGGATGAATGCAAACGGATTCTTCGAAAATTGGGTATGATTTTTGTTGTTTTTGTTCTGAGACAGGCTCTCACCATGTAGCCCAGGCTATCTTCAAAATCATGACGGTTCTCCTTCCTCAGCTTCTCATGTACTGGTATCGCAGGTGTGCTTTGCCATGCCTGCCTGTTTTATTTTTGATGTTTTATATTTCTCTGTGATCCTTTTCTTTTTCTGTGTGGGTCACGGCTGTTGGTGGCATAGTCCTCATCTTTCTCGCTGTTTTCTCAGGACCTAGAATGATTTGTACATGAGATGGAGGAATTATGACACAAGGAGCCATGAGGCATGGGAAGCCTTCTCATTATACATCTCACATGACACTTAAGCCTCAAAGCAGATTGCTTTGGTTTGGTTTGGTTTTGGTCCCCTTTTTACATATGAAGTTTAAACCTAAGGCAAAACTCACAGTAAGTCATGTAGTCAGTATTTGACTTCTAGCATAGTGCTTCTCAACCTTCCTAATGCTGTGACCCTTTAATACAGTTCCTCACATTGTAGGGACCCCCAACCATAAAATTATTTTGTTACTACTTCATAACTGTAATTTTGCTACTGTTATGAATCTTAATGTAAATATCTGTGTCTTAGGCAACCCCTATAAAAGGTCATTTGACCTCCAAAGGAGTTGTGGTCACAGGTTGAAAGCTGCTGCTCTATGTAATGTTTTTTTGTTTTTTGTTTTTGTTTTTTTCTGCTTATGTTGGGATACTACTGAGTATGTGTGTAACATATGCCTTTTCAAGATTCTAAATAAAGACAAGCTGCCTAGTTTCCCAGTTATTTCTTACTGTAATTGATAAGATACCCATTATATTTAAATTTGACTAATGCTTCTTTTTCCCCTTTTAGTAGCTCTTTTCAACAGGTATTTAGGGAGAGAAGCAGGCCCTAATGCTAATGCATATGTTTTGTGTAAGGAACTAATGTCGTCTCCATGTGTGTAGAGTGGCATCAGCCACATGCCATTCTTGGAAGTATTGGGAAAAAGAGTTACTGTAATCATTTGAATCTTTGGTTTCAAATGAATATTCATGAATATGCTGTTTTAGGTTATAAGGGCCCTGGCTTATTTATTATTGTAGCCTGAAGCACTGTACTAAATGAAAGAGTGACAGATAATTTGGAAGGGATCATCAGTGTCTTGATAATGAATATTAATTAAGCCTCTCATTGAGGCTTACGTCTGATACTATAGTGTTTAAAGCAGTTACTTTCAGACATATTTGTGGGCCACTAATGTTTTCCTTCAGAGGAAATCTTTGCAAAATTCTTCTGTGTAGATCACATAAAATTGCAGCTAGTGTGGATCTGCTGCTAATAACCCATTCAGGATTTCAAACTACTTAACCTTGTTTTAGCTATCTGAAGAGTGTCCTGTGAGGGAGACAATCTTTTAAGCTTGCATGTAAACTTTTATCACTACTTTGAAGGTATTTGGTTATACACATGCGTTAATGTAACCTGTTGTTGGTTATAAAGTTGAACTTCATTTCTCAGAGTTAAACATACTTGATAAGTAGATCACAAAGACAGTAGATTGGACTGAGGTTTCTGGGTTTTGGGAGCCTTGAATCAAGGGTTTATGTTTAAATATAAAGTTAGTAACCTCTAAGTCTAACTTTATTCCTAGCTTTTCCCAGAAGTGATTGGAGGTAATGTATGAAAACGGCCTGACCATAAGACCCTATAAAATCACCACATCAGGAGGTTAGTTTTGGTGTTCAAGAGTGAACACCCATGAAGCTGTTCAGGCTATCAAGGTTATATCTGAGAAGCCAGCAGCCACCCAGAAGATGCCATTTTATAAAAGCAGTGTGTGCCATTGTACTATTACCATGGGGGGGCTGATAAGTATGCCCAGGTCAAGCAGTGGGTCCAGTTACACTTTCCATAGCTCAAAGAGAGTGCTAACTTTCTTTTGTTTTCTGCACATCATTTAAAAATGTAGAGAGTAATTCTTAACCCTTGTATTTACATGTAGATCCTCAGTTACTGACTGTATTCAGATAGACAGGTGAACTACCCAAGATATACCAGTGGACTTATAGAACTCAGGGTCAGATTGAGTGCTATATTGGGGCTCCCCTTGCCCCAAACATCTGATTGACCATCACTGGAGAGAATCACATTGTTCTTAACTTAGAAGAGGAGATGCACAGAAAAAAAGATACCCTAGAAAAAAACTGAAGAAATAAAGACTTAGGATGCAGGAAAAAAATTGAGCATAAAACATTTTAAAGTAATAAATAACTAGAAATAAATGTGTCTGTAGTTTTAGGTAGACTGTGTGGGAGATGCTAGCTGCTGCTTCTGTATTAAAGAAAATAGTCACTGCCTGTGCACTGCCATCTCCTGTGACACTTATAAAGGTGGACCTTGACAGCAATTTGACAAAAGACTTCTTTCACCCGTTGGGTTACTGTCATGTCTTTGAGGTTCAAAGTCTAGAGAAGATACTTTCCTTAGGAATTGTTGGCTTAGAGCAGTGGTTCTCAGCCTTCTTCATGCTGTCACCCTTATACAGTTCTTGTTGTGGTCCTCCCTGGAATGGTAAAATTTTCATTGCTACTTTATACCTATAAGTGTGCTATTGTTACAAATCATAATGTAAAGTTGATATGTAGGATATCTCATATCCTACCCCAAAGGAATCTTGACCACTAGCTTAAGGGCTCCCCAGAACTCTGCAGTCATGTCAGGTGGGACACAACTACTTGCAACTCCAGTGCCAAGTATCTCATGCACTCTTCTGGCTTCTTTGGGCACCTGCACTCACACGGTGGCGTTAGCACCTCATATTCTCTCGCTCTCTCTCTTTCTCTCTCTCTCTGCTATACACACACACACATACACACACACACACACACACACACACACAATTTTTAAAAAGCGTCGTTAGCTTAAAACTTTGTCTCTTTAGAAACAACTATAAGTTGTTTCAATCTGAAATGTCAAACATTTAAAATATCAGGAAATTAGGGGACTAGAGAGATGGCTGCTCTTTTAGAAGACCCAGATTAAGTTTCCAGCACCCACATGGCAGCTTTGGGATTCTGTGCTCTCCTCTGGCACCAGGCACACACATTGTGTATAGACATACATTCAAGCAAACTATTCATATACATTAAAAAAAGAAATTGGGCTAGACAATTTATGATATACTTATGGTACCAGTAGTAGGCAAATGCTTGCTACTTTTTAGCTGCCCCTCCCTTGCCCCTTGAGCTGTAACTTAACTGACTTGTGTGGGTTTTATGACTAAAGTATAATTGAGTAGCCGATTTGTTTAAATGTACCTATTTTAGAGTTTTATAAAAGTAATATGATACACCTTTTGTTTTCTGTGGCATTCATGTTTGTTTATCATTTTATTATACTTTTTTTTGAGAGTTACATAGTTTCTTTATGTAGCCTTGGCTGTCCTGGAACTTGCACTGTAGACCAGGCTAGCACCACCACTGCCCACTTGTAATGAAGTTACAAGTAGCTTCATTATACATTTTGTCACTGGAATTAACCCTACAGTAGAATATCGCCAAAAAATAGCACAAGAAACTAAGTTGAGTTTAAGATATCTCAGGATACTCATAAACATATTTTTCAACAAGTATGAAAGGAAGGTTGGAAGCTAATGAAGGTTCTTATGGTGGCTGGACTGCTTGTGGGAGTGCTGGGAATTGTGTAGCTGAGGTCATGCTTTCAGAGCCACAGTTTGTGTGTTAGATGTTGCCACCTCCTAATTTTGTGCATGACTTTTTAGTTTGGCTTCAAATACAACTTGAAATGTCAGAAATATTTGTCATATTAAAATTTTTTACTGCATTTTAACCAGGTGTGGTGACACCTGCCTTTAATCCCAGCACCCAAGAGGCAGAGGCAGAGGCAGAGAGAGAGGCAGAGGCAGAGAGAGAGGCAGAGGCAGAGAGAGAGGCAGAGAGAGAGGCAGAGAGAGAGGCAGAGAGAGGGAGAGGCAGAGGCAGAGAGGCAGAGGCAGGTGGTTCTCTGAGTTAAGGCCAGCCTACTCTACATAGAAAGTTCCAGGTCAGCCAGGGCTACATGGTAAGACCCTGTCTAAAACGAAAAAAAAAAAAATCTTACATTTTAAATAAATTTGTTTTTATTTTATTTGTGTGTGTGCCTATGCATGCGAGATCTTGCACACATGCTATGGGGCGTGCTTGGAAGTCAGGCCACAGCTTGCAGGAATCAAGTTTTCTCTTCTGTGTGGATGTTAGGGATTGAAGTCAGACTACAGACAGTGCTTGGTAGCAGGTTCCTTTACCTGCTGAGACAGCTCGTCCAGCTCTGCTTGTCATATTTCCTCAGTTAGTATGTTTTCTTTGTAATCGTGTGTTTTTAAGTCATGCACGTCTGTCATCTCAGCACTAAGAAGGTGGAAGCAAAAAGAGTCAGAATTTAAAGTTACTCTCAAAACTAGCTTTTTGTCTCAGAAACAGACAGTAAAACCTGAAATACAAATAGTTTGTCTTTTTCTCAAGCCACCTTTTCCTTCTGATCTTTTGTTTGTTTTTATTGCATTGCCATTCTCTTAAGTGTTTTGCAGAATCTTTCTACAATCAATTATGGTTTTAGCAAATAACTCTTTAGATTAGGATTAAAGGATTTTCTTAGTCTGACCACAGATTACTCCTGTTTCCCTTTTACTCTGTTCTGTTACATGTGTGAAGTAAAACCTTCATAATATGTGTCTACTTATCAATCATCTATCTGGCATACACATATCCTTTTTAGACTTTGGTTTTAACTATTTTGAGAATAGGGACTTTGTTTTATACCTACAAATATTTAAATAATTTCCCTGGTACTCTGTCTTATATTCTGTTAGTAGTTTAGTTTGGGATAGTGACTATTCAACTTCAGATAATTTTACTAACTTTAATGTAAAACTCTTAAAAAAGTAGTTATTGTTACTAGAAGATACTGAAGTAACAATTCAGTTCTTTTGCTCTATATTCCTTTTGCAGGAGTTCATCCCTCCACTACCTACAGAGACCCTTCCTTTCCTGATTAAAGTTTGTTTTTCTAAACCAGATGATGAGTTTTTTCCTGTTCCTCTATCACTATATACAAACTGTCATAATTGCCTGAATATATTTGCAGTTAAATTCTTGAGAGCGGAACTTAACACTGTTTAGTGTATATGTATTAGGACTTACCACTGATTTGTTGAATAGAATATTTCATAAATGTTTTATTGGAGCATAAACATTTAATATAGTGAATTCTAAAATGGTTATTCCTAGTACCATTTTTGTAATCTTGGCTGGCTCTGATCATAGCTGAAATGTATTTCATGGAACTGAGTTTTTGCTTTTGGAGAATTGGAGCATTGTCTTTTGAAAGATACTCCATGTGGTGTCTGCATAGTGTCCAGTACACACTCGATATACAGGATGTTCACACTTAGGCTATTTCAGTGGAATTAGACATTTCTGCTTCATTTACTCAGCCCTTTCTTCTATATAAGGCTTCCCAAAAGATTTCCTTATTTTTATTTTATATGTATGGATGTTTTGCCTGCATGTGTGTTTGTGTACCATATGTGCATGGTGATCAGGGAAGCCAGAAGAGAGTGTTAGATTTTTAGGGAACTGGAGTTACAGATGCTTCTGAAGCACTATATACGTATTGGTATTTGAACCTAGGTCCTTTGGAAGAGCAGCAAGTACTCTTAATTGTTGCGCCATCTCTTTATCCCTTTATGCCCCCTTTTGACAGAATTTTGGACACTATGAACCAAGTGAGACTACTGTTTACGTATTGGGTAGTTTCAAGTCTGTAGGGGTATCATCTCATTAGTTAGCCCACATTTACTGAGTTTTTCTTTGTATGTTTATGCATGCATGTGCATGTGTGTATATCTGTATATTCCTTCACATGCATGCATAAAACAGAACAGCCTCAAATGTTGTTCATCAGGCATCATCTAATTTAAAAAAAAAATTCTGTTTTTTTAGATAAGTCTGTATTTGGGTAAAGTCTGTCACCTAGAGCTTGTTCAGTTCAGTAAGTAAGCTGGGCTGGCTTAGTGGCTGGCAAGCCTAGGGGGTCCTCCTGTCTCTATTTCCTTCAACACTGGGATGACAACTATATACTACCATATCTGCTTTTTTTTTTTCCTTTTTCCTTTTTCTCTTTTGGTTTTTCTCTGTTTTTTTGTTTGTTTGTTTTTGTTTTTTCGAGACAGGGTTTCTCTGTATAGCCCTGGCTGTCCTGGAACTCACTCTGTAGACCAGGCTGGCCTCGAACTCAGAAATCCGCCTGCTTCTGCCTCCCAAGTGCTGAGATTAAAGGCCACCACCGCCCAGCCTCTTTTGGTTTTTCAAGACAGGGTTTCACTGTGTAGCCTTGGCTGTTCCAGAACTCACTCTGTAGAACAGGCTGACCTTGAACTCAAGAGATCTAAGACTATCTCTGCCTCCTGAGTCTGGAATTAATGAATGTACCACCCTCTCCCAGCTTTCTCTTTTAGTTTGTTAAGTAGATTTTGGGGATCAAACTCAGGTGCTGTCACCTCGCCTACCTATATATATTTCTTTGAGTCAGTTTCTTGCTCTATATCTCAGGCTGTCCTCGAACTCTCCATCTTTCTGCCTTAGCCTTGTGACTAATGGAATTATAGGCACATATCACTAGACTAGTTATTTGGGTGGCAGATTTTTGTGTTTTATTTGTTTGGATGGTAGTTTTTGTAGATGTAAAGATCTAACATGCCTGGCTAAATTAAATATTCTTCAGTAATATGTTAGAGATTTTCTCTCCTAAGCATTTTATACCCTTGACTTCCATGAGACATTTTATGACAAAGCAATATGTTAAGCAAAAGTGTTAAGTGAACTTGACACCTAAATCTCTTTAGTCAATAACATTTTTGAAAGGAATTTTAAATTTTGCATTTGGTTGATTTGGAATTTCTTGCTCTAAAGCTTAATAGTGCATAGCCACATTATTCAAAATTAAAGGCTTATCTTGATAACGTAATTTTCTTTTTCTAGAACTGGAGGCATATGCTGGAGTTATCAGTGCACTTCGGGCACAAGGGGATCTCACCAAGGAAAAGAAAGATCTTCTTGGAGAACTCTCTAAAGTCCTTAGGTAATTTGTCATGAAAGTTTTGGTGATGTGATTTGAAATCTCAATTTGTAGGGTTTACTTCTTTTCACTCTCAAACTGAAGAACAGTTTGTTGGGTACTTAGAGGCTCTATTCCAGTTGTGTGATTGCTGCTATAGAAAATGGGGAAACTTAGTCTCTGTTGTATAAGCCAATGAAAGGGTTTCAGGCAGAGAACTACCTGGTGGGAGGTCCTTTGACATAGGTGAAAGGAAGAAGAGCTGGTGCAGCTGAATATCAGAATGTAGAGTGGCATTTATTGGAAGAAAAAGAGGGATATGAGCAAGATGCCTCAGCGTGTGTAAGTGGGTGCTAGTGATACAGTTGCTGCCTTAAATCTGCTGACTCCTCTATTTGAGCTAGAATGGAGCTTCAATTCATCTAACAACTTTACTGAAAGGGATTCCTTGGTGCTTTGTGTTGATCCATTTTTATATCTTGAGATTTCTCAGAAAATGTTCTGCTTAACTCAATCAAGTTTGCTTTCTACATTTAAAGTAATTTTGTTTTATTTTTAGAAGTTAAGATATGGAAGAGGCTCTTATTTAATTAGCATTAATATAGGAGTATAATTAAGTAGATTCTCAGTCTTATTTTTTTGTTATTTATGTTCCTCGTAAATTCTGCTTTTAGTTCTTAAGTGTTGTAATCCATGGTATAAATGTAGAGTTAAGTACTAAAGAATATAAGAAGAGTGGTATTTACATTATTGGGTATTTATGAATATAATGGATGTCTTTAGAAATTGTTTCATTTATCAGTGTTTAATATATGTACATTTTTACCATTGGTAACATAATGTAGAAGGCATGTAGCTAAAGTTTAGTCATGTTTCATTGCATGTACTCACAAGAAACAGTATCTGGCCACTCTTACTACTTTTATTATATTCATTGAACATAAAATTATTAGATTTTTCAGCCTTAGGAAAAGACCTTAGAAGACTTTCTTCTAAGTGCTCAGTCCTCCTGCCAGCAGTCCTGAGATAAGGAGGTCCTTGAGCACCTGTTTCCATGCTAGCTAATAGGAAGTCTTGCCTGCTCTTTCACAGATGGGAAAATCTGCATATCGGGCTGAGTTTGTCTTTCTGGGATTTGCAGATACATAATCCTCAGTTACACAGAACCAATATGAAATCTTTCCTATGACTTTGAAACATTTGAAGATACACATTAGGCAAAGTCACCCTCGGCCCCCTAAAGATGTTAACTTAAACATTAATAAAAGTGTAGAGAAGAGCTGCCTGCTTGGCAGAGTTCTATAATGGCTATTTTTTTTCATAGCATCTCAACAGAGCGCCACCGTGCTGAAGTTCGGAGAGCAGTAAACGATGAACGGTTAACAACAATTGCACATAAGTAAGCCATTAGTCTACCACCCCTGATTTTTTAAATGATGTAGTATAAAGTAGTTTTGAGACAGTTTTCCTTTTGTGTGGCAGGTCCCTGAGCCTTTTATCTTAATACTATCTCTGTACTCAGAGACTCTGCCCTTAGCAATTACTGTTTATTCCATTGATTACTTTTTGTTTTTGTTTTGCATTTTGTTAGGGAAGCTTAAAGTACTTAGGTCAAATCCTCTTACAGGTAATCTCTGTATAATCAAAGACCACAGGAAGCACAACTCAATAACAAAGAAGTGTACTTCCTAAAATTGAAAGGTGCTTAGAGGTTTCTTGTAATGGTATTTGATATAGATATTGCTTTATAAATAGGCATTATAATTTTTATATGGCTCTAATTTCAGATATTTCAAGTCTTAGAAAAAATTATAAAATATATGTTCTTTTTAAGAAATATAACTTAATGTACTTTAGAAAGTAAACACAATAAAATGATAAAGGCTTCTTATGAGATTGTTTTCAGATCATCATAACTGAGAAAGAGATTGGGTACAGGGTGGTAGAGGACTGAGAGCAGAATCAGGCATTAGTTATAGAGCGGTAGTGCCTCCTGAAGAACAGAAAGGACCAGGAAGGAATCCTTTCAGTGATGATAGAAATATCTCATGAAACATTAAAGTATCCTCCGTTTGTTTTAACTTTTATGTTTTAATTGACATAAAACTAAAGGAAAAAGAATGCAGTACATTACCATGATGTGATGACATAAGGCATTTGGCAGAATTTGAACTGATTTCACGGTCTGTTGGCTTCTTGTACTTCACTGTCCCTCATTTTACTTAACACATAGAATGGGGTACTCACCTCTTTAACAGTGTAGTTTGAATGTTTTGCTGTTTGTTCTGTAAGTTCGAGATTCTTCACTGGTAGACTTGTATGGTAGAAACTTAGAAGTTCTCTGTAGAGACGGCAAGTATTTCATTGTCAGGCTAGCATAGTCGAAACATTCAAATTTAATGTGTCCCTTTTTGAATTTGCTTCAGACTTTTGAATTGGAATACTTTAAACTGGGTCTGGATTCTAACTTGGGACTGGTCATAGGAAACTGCACTAGATAATAAAGTAGACAATGGATACCTTAGATGCATTCAGGTGGTATTATGGGGCAATGAGTTGTAAGTTGATGCATCAGTGTCATTCTTAAAGGATAACATTTATTTAGTCTCCTTTTCCTTTTTTCCCCTTTTAAGAATGAATTTATCCTTATATTTGGGTGAAAGACCAAGTTACAGGTATGCAAATAGGTTATTATTATTTCAGGCTTTTTCTTGTATTTATTTCCAAATTGACGCTCTCAATTATTCAGGGGCACATACTCCATTTATGAATTAACCATGCCCCTTGCTTCTTCTCTTCCCTCCTCACCTTCCTAATACTGCCCGACCTTTAGCCATTTTTGCTGCTTGGGAATATCTATAGTCAGAGGGTGGGAAGGGAGAGGAGGTGAAAGTTTTTATAACTCATTTCACTACTTGTTAGTTGGCCTGAAAAAAAAATGGGTATAAGAATTTACTATTATTTGCTAAAATAATTTTTGGATAATATGTGGATTTCTTTAATCTGTGTGACCTCTCCCTTTCCTTCCTCTCTCCATTAGCATGGATAATTGAGAGTTGGCTTCTATTCACCTGTTTCTCTGCCCTTCCCTTTCTTTCTGATTTCGTTAATATATAAATTGCTTTTTTTTTGAAAAGAATTTACTTCAGTATTTAATTTTTTAAAAAGCTTCTTAGGTCTTTTTCTACTCCGATTTTAATATCTCTTACTGTGGTTTTAGTTTGACTGGCTATTGTACTTATTTGTTGAGCCCAAGAGTTAAGGAATGAGGATTGGTGGCACTTCCTTGCCCTTAGATATAGCAGTGGAGCCTAGACCTGGAGATGACATATGAGGGTTTTAGTCAGTAAAAGCAGCTAGAGGAATGCATCTGAGCTGATTGCATCCCCTACTCCTCCTCCCTTCCTCACTCGAAACTGCTGTGTGGCTCAGAAGGAATGTTCTGGAAAGGTGGTGGGAAAGCTGAAAGGATCAAGCAGGAGGGAAGGGGAACAAAAGGATTAAGGGACCTGGACCCAGGAGAACCGTGCTGAAGGCCTCTGCTCCAAGGCTCGCCCGCCTGCGAGCCAGGGTGCTTGCCCTTTGTCACTGTAACTTGAGTTCTTAGTTATGACAGTATCAATGCTTCACATGTTTTGCTTAGCCCAGTCCTCCGTGTCTCTACAATTAGATTCAAATGATAGTCTGGAATATCAAATCTTGGCACTTCTGCTTACTGTCAGATATTCCCAGAATGCTGTGCTACTGTGTGAGGATGCAGCTTTTCTTAACTGCTCCCCATTGTAGCTTATTAGTATGTGGCTTTCTCAGAGCAGGGTCTGCACCTTCCTTGTGTTCCTTGGATGACTAGAGAGGCAGGCAAGTGTGCATACTGAGGGAACCTGTGAAACCCTCAGGTACAATTCTTAATTTCTAAATTCACTTAGATGACTTGTTCAGCTAACAGATATTTACAGTCTTATCACTAAAGCAAATAGGAACTTTTTACCTAATTCTAACATGATACTTCATTTCTCATTCACTTAATATTTGAGCATGCCTGCATGAGTGGACATTTGGAAGACATTATTCTTCCTAAAAGTTGCAGTTGTGTCTTTTTGCACTGCAAGCTTCATCTTTTCCATAGCATATGTCCATGTGCTTCATATTTTTAAATTTATAATATCTGCCACCATTTAAATAATACACCAGGTAAGTGTAGAAGTCACTTTATTTGTGTGGTAAACTCATGCCAAACAGGCTTATCAGTGCTAGTCTAATAAAATGGTATCAGGAATATAACGAGAGCATGCTAGCTTTTGGAAAGGTTTTCATTTAACAGTTAGTAATAATGCTTTTCTGTCTTTATCTTGTTTGTACTGTTCTTTGTTTCTGAGCTAGTATTAAGATGGAGCTTATGTAGCTCATCTTATTTGTGAGGTTACTGGTGCCTCAGGAAGTCCACCTTTCCTTCTCTCCTGTAGAACTTGCTTTAAAATACAAAAGAATTTGTATATATTTTTATAGTAACTCAACTGGATTCTTCAACTTGAATCCTTTTTCTTTTTCCTTCTCTCTTTTTTTGAGACAATGTTTTGTTTGGGTGTTTCACTATATATCCTTGGCTGGCCTGGAATTAACTATGTAAACCAGGCTGACCTTGAACTCACCGAGATTTACAACATGGCTTATTTCTGCCAAGGGTTGCTGGGATTAAAGGCTAAAGGCCTGTGCTATCATGCCTGTTTTAAATCCTTTTTAAGTTGTAATTTATTCTCTTCAGCAAAAATTGTCAGTAATTAGGCAGTCATTCTCAATTGGTATAAAGTAAACTTTCCCATAAAACCCACCAGGAAACTTTTATTCTTTATGTTTATGATATGACAAATAATTACAGAAACATGATACATACTTGTTGAAGGAAACATTTATTAGTTGTGTGGCCTTAGGCAAGTTATTTAACTTCTGTGTGATTCGGTTTCTCATTCTAGAGAATGGAGATGCTAATGCTTATCAACTTCATAGGATTATTGAGAGAGCTGAGTTAACGCAGTAGAGATGTAGAGCAGTGCCTGACACGTAACATGTCCGAAGTTGATTTTAACAACACCATCACTGTCAACATCACCACCATCATCATGGAAGTACTTCACTACCCACTGACAAAGGATTTGGGGTCTGAATCTGAAGAGTCACTGGATATAAAGTCTAAAGCTCTAGGCTGGGCTATAGAATCTGTGGTTTCACAAAACTTCTATTTCTTTTTTCTTTTTTTTTTTTTTTAGTTATTTTTTTTTCTTTTTTTGGTTTTTTGAGACAGGTTTCTCTGTGTAGCCCTGGCTGTCCTGGAACTCACTCTGTAGACCAGGCTGGCCTCAAACTCAGAAATCCGCCTGCCTCTGCCTCCCAAGTGCTGGGATTAAAGGTCTGCACCACCACCGCCTGGCCAAAACTTCTATTTCTAATTTAGTGAAGAAAATCAGTTGTTTTTAGATTAATTTTAAACCTTGACACTAAACAGTAGGCTATTTCATGAAGCCAAGTGAGAGATATGGCAGCCATCTTTTGGTATTTTAACCTCTGATCTGATTTCTGAAACAAAACATTCTTAAGAAGTTTAAGGAAGAGAGACTAATGTCTTAGAGAGGGTTCAGTTGCCACAAGTGCCTTTTAGTTTTAGAGTTCAAGGTACACTAGACAAATAACATAAAATAGTGGTAGATTTCTTTTAGCATCCTCAGATCTACTCTTAAAACAACAACAACAAAAACCAACCAACCAACCAACCAACCAAACAAACAAAAACCTAGGAAGGGTAATCATTTAAAAATACAGTGAATATTGTCAGTGACACCTGCTGTTGTATACAGCTGTTTTCCGTCCTACTAACTCCTCTCGTTTACTGCCTCAGTTTTCCATGTTTGAAAGCCTTTAGAATCTCTGGCCATGCGGGCAGTTAGGGAATTTTCCAAAGAGTCATTGAACTCCATCCTTAATTATAAAGGAAAATCTGATTCTTAACACTCTCAATGCTTTTAGTTTCTTAAATAATTACAAAATTAAGTTTTAAAAGTTAGTAGAAATATTTCTTTTCATTCATGAAACCCAATTTCATAAGTCAGTATCAGTTTTTATTTTCAAAGCATAGAAAAAAAGTATCTTCATTATAGGATTCAGAGTATAGAATAAAGTGTGTAAGAACCTCAGTGTGTGTCATTCCTTGAATTTAAATGTTCCTAAGTTTGATCTTGCTTGCTTAAAAAAGAAGCCTCTGCAGAATTCAGGGTACATCTGACCATTTAAAAAGCTGTGTTTGTCTGACTCATTTTTTAGCAACTGTGAACCCTTGTAGCAGCATTTTTTCTTTTGTTTAGTATGTCTGGACCTAATAGTTCTTCAGAGTGGTCCATCGAAGGACGTAGATTGGTACCACTGATGCCCAGGCTGGTTCCCCAGACTGCCTTTACTGTAACAGCGAATGCTGTGGCCAATGCAGCTGTCCAGCACAATGCATCCCTTCCCGTGCCGGCAGAGACAGCAAGCAAAGAAGGTGAGTAGGAACACTGCTGTTAGAGATGTTTCCTCTCAGGATTTTTCATCTGTTTAGAGTAAGTGCTTAAAAATTATGAGATTGGTATGTCTTTGATTCTCAAACTAGAAACTGCCAGATTTTCAGTATCACTAAAATCAAATTTCTTTACTTCAAAGGGAAATTATGTTAACTATAGAATTGAAGAAAGCTTTGTCAGGCTGATATCAGTGTATCTTTGTTTTATTTTGTTTGCTTTGTTTTGTTTTGGGGACCAAACCAAAACACTATATCCCAGGCTAGACTCAAAGTTTCCATAGTCCTTCCTTCTCAGCCTCCCTTCTGCTGAGATTACAGTCATGAGTTACCATGCCTTTTGAGTGTCTCTTGTTAGGCATTAGAGAATAAACAAGGTAAAAGATGTTGAATTGACAGCTCCAGAAAATAAACCTTTTTTTGTTTTGAATCAATGGTACACTTAGCCTCTCTGGCCCAGTCAATCATCATTTTCTTACTGTTAATTAATCTAGTAATTGACCTGCTTTAAGTTGTCTTACCAACGATGATACTAAATTCAAGAGTATGCTTGGATCAAAAGCAGGTCTAAAAACAGTACATTTGCCAGATTATTTTGAAAAATTGCTTTGTCTTGTCTAGCTGTGGGTTTTGAGTAGAGTGAGACACTTTTCAGTCTTGTTTAGGCTTGGCTTTATGCCAAAGGAAGCTATATTTTTCAAGGAGGCAGTTATCTGTGCGTACTTAGGAGCCTCTACCAGATTCCTGTTTTCTTCGTTGTTGGCAGTTATATTTCGTCTCTCCTTTTACAATTTCTTCTTGCTAGCTGGTAGAATGGGAAGAAAGTTGGGCTTCTAATAGTGAAATCAGTGTTTGGATTTAAGTTTGTCATTTCCTAGCCTTGTGACCTTCAGCATGTCTTAGCATCTGTAAACTGTGGATTCCTCATCTTTAAAATGAGGTATAGTGTGAGAATTGGTGACAGTGGAAAAATTTAGTGTAGTGCCTGGCTTCTCTAATTAATTCCAGGCTATTCTTGGTGTTCCTAAGTTGTATTCTTTCACTGAGTGATAAGGAGGTTGAAGTTTGATGTTATTGTTTTAATTATTGTTGTACCACTTGATTGGCAAATGATGAATTAGTTTATTTAAACAGACTAGCTTGGTTCTCCTGTACGTGTTTGGAGATCTCTGAGATTAGGGAGATACTGTATCCCCATCATTGGTGCTGCTGTTGGTATTAAAAAATACTGCAAGTTTGTGCCTGGTGTCCAGTTCTTGCCATTATGAGAAATTATTTCCCTTTTTCTCAATAAAGTTTTAAACTTGATTGCTTTGTGCTTCCATTCTTCTCCATTTGCCATTACCTGTTGATAAGCCTGTAAATACTTGGGAAAGACCATTAAGTGATGATTTTCAAAATAGTGTTTAACCTCTGAGTGTAGTACTTTGTACTAGCATTTAGCTTCTGATCATATGAAAATGATAAAGTTGGCCTGCAATAAAAGTAATTTCTCTGTGTGTCTCTGGACAGTTGTGGTGAAAGTTAACAGCAGACTTTTTTTTTTTTTATCATTCCTTCAGTAGTGGTTTGCTATTCCTACACAAGTACCACGTCTACCCCAACCTCTACCCCTGTTCCAAGTGGCAGCATAGCAACGGTTAAGTCTCCAAGACCTGCCAGTCCTGCCTCCAGTGTAGTTGTCTTGCCAAGTGGAAGTACTGTATATGTCAAAAGTAAGTGATGTCTCAGTGTTACCAGGATTCTCTTGATCAAATGCTGCAGTCCAAGCTCTAAGTGGATCTGCTTTTCTGGAATAAATCATTGGGCTACAAGCTGTTTTTCAGTGGTTAGTTTTTGAAGGTTCTAAAGACTTCTCATCTGTATATATGACTGCGTATTTGCTTTTTTATCAGCTTTGGGATTTGAGAAATGCCATCCTTTTTTGCTCTGTGTGGAAAATGTGCCTTTGAGCAATGCTGTCCTTTAGGCATTCACACCTCTGACTCCTGCGGAGCACAGACATGAGTAGGCACTGAAGGCATGTGCTTATTACTTGCTGTTTTCCCAGAATTTCGATCTTTTTGGTCTTTTCTTGAATTACTCCACATAATCCCTGATAATTCCTTGAACTCCTGGTGAATCACCCAGCTCTTAAGTGCAGTGACTCCTTCTAGAAGCTGCCTTTATATCTCTTCTTGATAGAGTCCTCAAAAGGTTTTTGTTTACAGTTTAATCCTTCTGATTCTGTTCTGCTCTATACAGTAGTTGTTTGTTTGTTGTTTGTTTGTTTGTTGAGACAGAATCTGGGTAGCGGAGGCTAGCCACAGATTTGTGATCCTTCTGCTTTAGCCTCCCAAGTGCTAGGCTTACTGGTGTTACTACCATACTTGACTCTATAAAACAGTTTGATGTCCAGTTTTTCTTATATTAATATCTCTTAATTTTATTTTTAAAATTGTTGTATATTTTATATTTGTTTTCTATGCTTTTAATCATTAGTATTTGATTTGAATTGGTCTTAATATAGTAATAAGAGATTTTCATGCAGATTTTTAAAGGTGGCGTTTGCCTTTTTTAGACAGGTTTCTAGGTCCTAGAATCTAACAATTAAAGTAGTAAAGACTTACATTTTATTACCAACTCCATGAGTCATACTATGTAATTTTTTTTATATATGCTCTGTAGAAATTTCCCATTTACATTGCTGTGTATATTTGTCATGTGAACTTTATAAAATTACAAAAGAATTGGGGTTTTAGGTTACAAAAATGTTAAGAGTCATATGGACTGTTAAGTTTTTCTCAGGTTTCTGTAGAGTTAACCAAAGTGGTGACATTCAAGACCTGTTTTGACATTCATTTTCAAAACTGCTCGTTGTGAATCTCAGATATGAAGAACTATTTTACAAACTAATGTATACTTTCAAAAAACAAGAACTATATCAGTTTACACTCAAAGACAATGTTAGTTTTATTATTTATTCACCAACTTTGTGTAAGTCACCATACCAGGGAGACAAAACAGTTAGACTTAGTTCTTTTTTGTGTAAAAAGCTTGTTAATATGATAGATGTGTAGACAGTTACATTGTCATGTGATATGTGGTACAGAAGAGGATGTACAAAGTGCTTTATGTACAATGCTTAGAGGAGGGGCAGATTAGCTTTGCAGCTGGGAAGGGAAGGCTTCACTGAGAAGTGGCTTGCAGGATGATGATAGCAGGATGAAGAAGAGGTCTTTGAGGGTGGTGGTGTTCTTCAAAGAAAATGACGATCTACAGACTGAGATAAGAGGGTGCTGGAGTATCTTTGGATAACAGTGAGAAATTTAGTTTGTCAAGATTTTAGAGGGGCACAGGGTTAGGGTGATGGTATTGTGTGCCTGGAAAGATAGGGTCCTTGAGTTTTGGTCTGGTAAGGATTTTGGGAGAATAGGAAAATACAGACTTAGGAAATTTTAGGCTATGCATCTCAGTTATGAAATTTCCGAGTTGCTGTATTAGGAGTATAGATTAGACGTAGAACATCTTCTAAGAGGTTATATGATAAAATACAGGCAAGAGACAAGGAGCCCCAAATATAGTAGTAGTTTAAGAAAAGAGGGTGGGTATTCAGAGAGACACGTTTTCTGAGGGAAAATTGTCAGGACTTGGTGACAGATTAGGCATAAAAGAAAGGGAGAGGCCAAGGATGACACAAGCATTTTAAAAAAAGAGTAGAAGAGGCAATGCTAGTTTTGTGAAGGAGGAATACTATTGTTGTCTTTCAGGCGTTAGCTGCTCAGATGAAGATGAAAAACCCAGAAAACGCAGGCGAACAAACTCCTCTAGCTCCTCCCCTGTTGTCCTGAAGGAAGTTCCAAAGGCTGTTGTTCCGGTCTCAAAGACGATCACTGTGCCCGTGAGTGGAAGTCCCAAGATGAGCAACATTATGCAGAGCATTGCCAACTCCTTACCACCCCATATGTCACCTGTGAAAATAACTTTCACCAAACCATCAACACAGACAACGAACACAACGACACAGAAAGTAGGTGGTAGAAGGAGTCTCAGTCATTCTGTCTTTGTCATAGCATGATGTAGAGTTGACAGTTGTGTACTGAGTGCTTACTTATGTACTTGGTATTATTCTGGGAATGCTCACATATCTTGTATAATTCTACATGTAAAATATTGGGATAGATATTATTATTTATTTTTTAAAATGAGGCTCAGGTGCCAAATGATTTGCTCAAGATGACAGCTAGCAGATCTGCTTCTGGATTTATGCTCTATTTGATAATTGTAATGTCATTTTGAAACAAACTAGAAAACTTTTAAAGTCTTTATGTGGCCTTATGTTTAGGAAGTCACTTTTTGTTTTACTAGTAAAATTGAGTGTGTTTTAGGAGAAAAATGGGGTATGGGTAAATGAATAATTGTTCAAATCTCCCTTCTTGTTTTTTGTACGGTGACATGCATTCATTTTGACCTCAGGTTATAGGTGTTGTATCAGTTTTATGCTCTTGCAACCCTCAGTCTTCACACGAGGCTGGATTCTGATGGCCTGAGGCTGAGTTTATACCTGCGATTCTGGGATTTCCATTGTAGCATCTCTGTGCCCTTCCCTTGTTATTAGTTTATTTTGCTAGAGTATCCTTTAATAGCTCCCCAGGTATGAGTGGCTGTATTGTGTTTTGAGGCCCTGTGTGGGCAAAGGGAGTTTTTTCTGTGAGTTTTGAAGACATTCTTTACTTGGCTTTCAGCTTTCAGGATTATTTTTGAGATACGCAGTGCCATTCTCTTTTTAACTTCTGGTTTTGTCTTTGGAAACTTTAGAAGACAGAAACAGCAAAGATGTTGTGACCCTCAGACTTTAGAGCTTTTTATCCTGTACTGCAGCTCTTGGAAGTTCTTGCTCACCTCTCTGACCTTCTGCCTTTCCTGTGTGGATCACTTGGGAATTTGAAACTTGCTAAATTGATCATTAAATTTTCCTGTACTTTTTCATTTCTGGTTTCTCTTTCCCCTCCTCTCCCTGTACCATAATGGGTTGGGATGTGGATTTTGGAACTAGACTTTTTTCATTTGAATTCTAGCTTGCTGCCAGCTTTTTGACTGTGAGGAAACTAAACTCTAGACCCAGGTTTTCTCTGTGAAATAGAAGGGAGTGGGGGCAGCAACCCAGTGTTTCTCTAATCTTTGGGTATTATAAATAATATATGTAAAGCTGTTAGAAGAGAGCCTAACATGGTTAAATGTATATCGTTGTTTTCCGTATCCTTGGTCAGTATCCTATATTACTTGCATGGAATAACAATTCCATTTTTGCTGTCATACTTTATTTTTCTTGAAGGAGGGATCTCACTATTTTGTTCACTCTGGCCTGGAACTTACTATGTAGTCTTGGCTGACTTTGAATGCTTGAGTGCTAAGGATCCAGGCATGTATTAGAATACTTGGCAACCATCATATTTTAAATTTCTAATACTTCTTTCTTCTTCTGTAGATGTTCCTTATTTTTCTTTTTTAAAAATAACATCCTGGTTTTTGGTTGTATTCTTTTATTTGATTATGTTTATAAGTCTTTTGGCCTATCTTTCTTTTCTTATGCTCTTTACCTCACCTGTTAGTTTTTCTTTTCAGACTTTCCTTAAGTGTCTGTCAGTCAGCTTAACATGAAACTGGCACATTCACTGCCCTGTCCCTCTGCCACTTGTCCTTAAGATTTTCCTGAACTGGTCAGATTCATCAAGCAAGAATCTTTCTGTTTTCTGCTTTGAATATTATAAACCTGCCTGCTATTATTTTCGAATCAAATGTGAAAGAGTACTGTGGTACCTGAGGTAATAAGTCTTTTCTCATCTCAGGGACAAGAGTAATGTCTGCATCAAGGGTTAAGTGTGCTGGATGGTGGTGGTGGCGCACGCCTTTAGTCCCAGCATTTGGGAGGCAGAGGCAGGTGGATTTCTGAGTTCGAGGCTAGCCTGGTCTACAGAGTGAGTTCCAGGACAGCCAGGGCTACACAGAGAAACCCTGTCTCAAAAAACCAAAAAAAAAAAAAAAAATTGGGAGTCAGCATTTTACTAATTTGCTAATAATGGAGTGTTCCAAATATGTGAATCCACTGGTTCACTAAAGTTTATCCATTAATATGTTGAAATTAACTGCTTTTGTTGATTTTGGAGTTTATTAAGCATAGTGTTTGTATTTTTACTTGATTTCAAGTAAACATTTTTGAATCATTCCCTTTTTTGGTAGAAAGTTTTTAGGTTTGGTTTGGTTTGGTTTTGGTGTGTGAATGATACTGGGATCGAACTCAGAACAATGTGTGT
>JADRCD010225300.1:0-21484 GCA_019843815.1 Montemys delectorum | reverse complement strand
GGATGGTTTTACTGTGATGTTCATTTAGGCACCGAGGGCTGATGTACATACCAACTACAGAGGCTATGCCAGCATACACAAAACCTCTACAAGTTCAAACCAGAAAATCCCCAGAATGAAGAGGGGAAAGTGAGCACAAATCTTTCTTCTTTGTAAGACAAGCTGATCTTTTGCCCAAAGCTCTTTTGTTCTTGTTTTCTGCTTTAGTGTTAGTTTCGGGGTGGGATGTAAGGGATGGCAGTATTCCTGATATACCACTGAGAAACAATGAGGGAGGGAATTAAGGAATTGCTACATAAATTAACTTAGAAATACAATCCTGCCACAGAAGGCTGTGTGGCCAAATGATCTTCACTGAAATTAAGTTTTTAGCCCTGCAAGCTCCTTCCCACTGCTAACTCTGAGAAAACAGTGATTGGATTTGGTCATGTTATAACTTAGAAAAAAATGTAATTTTTTTGTGGTTAGCTTGCGTATATACACTTTCTCCAAGTCAGCAAAACAGACAGTTCATCTGATGCTCCCTTTCATATGCTTGCCTGGCCATAAGAACCACCGAAGGCAACAGATGAAGCACAGACTCCGACCCTGGCTCCCATGCATTCATGGAGAGGGCTTCTGAACACCTACCATCTTTTAAAGACTCTGCAAAGGAGCCTCATAATCAAGGGGATTTGTAAATACTAGAGTCATTCAGCTTATAAACACTGTAACATGCATTTGCAATCTCTCCCTAGAATAAACAAATTGGTACTGGCATGTATGTTCATCTGGCGTCTTGAGTTTCTGACTCAAAATTTTGAGGTTTTTTTTTCTAGCTCAGCTTCTGTTCTATATAACTACTCATTAAATTTGCATCCTTAATTAAACTAGAATGACTGTTGCTTATAAATTATTGTGTATTCCTATTTTAAAAAAGAATATGAACTATATGCAAAGGAATAACCTATTCTTTACATAAAGAGTGGGACTGCTCTTTTTTAAGGTGTTGACATGAATCTTATGGACGTATACCACATAACCATTGCAGAGAGGAACAGGAAAACATGTTTTACAGATGTGTAAGCTAAGGGAAAGTTAAGCACTTTTTAACCATATACATCATATAAATTTTTTCCAGGATCCAAATTAAGATATTTTCTCAAGACAGTAAACTCAGATAGCATGTGGAGATGAAAATCTTGCAAATTTGTGTTGTATATCAAAAACAGAATTTCCAAGAAAGAAATCTTACAAATGTTTATTTTAGTGTCTTGAAAACTAGCTCCGCTGGCATTAGATTGAGATTCTACACAGAAAATGTGGGACACAATGTCATCTCTGTTGAAAGTAAGAAGTGAAATTCAGCAGCGGCACATGCCTTTAATTCTAGCCCTCGTTAGGCTAACATAGAGGAAGAGCAAGCTCGAGTCTAACATAGGCAGATCCATTCTTAACAAGCACTAGAAGGAACATACAAAATTGTCCACAAAAGTGTGACAGGATCTCCTGATGCAACAGTGGCATCCTTGTATGCACACAATGTGCACAGGAAGATGAGCGAAGCCACAATTCCATACACAAGGTCCTGAGAACAGTACAATCAACTCAGGGCCCATTTCTCCTTTGATGTGTCTGCTTAATAATTTCATCTCTCCACATATGCTGTTTCAAGCAATTCCCACACATTACACCTATAAAAAATGAAAACATGATTCTATGAAATGAGAAAGTTAAGTTTCAGCAACACACAAATCTATTTTAGGGGTATTAATAGTATATAAATGGTTTAAACAACAAAAAAACATTCCATATGTCCCATCTTGCCAATGTGAACTTTTTCTTTTTATCAAATTTTATTTTATTTATTTACATTTCAAATGTTATCCTCTTTCCAGATGTCACCTCTGCAAGCCCCATATTCAATCCTCCCTTACCCTACTTCTATGAGGGTGCTCCCCCACCCACCTATCCACTCCTACCTCACCGCCTTAGCATTCCTCTACACTGGGGCATCAAGCCTTCAAAGGACCAAGGACCTCCCTTCTCACTGATGCCAGATAAAGCCTCTTCAGCTCCTTCAGTCCTTCCCCAACTCCTCCATTGTGGTCCCCATGCTCAGTCTCATGGTTGGCTTCAGGCCTCTGCAATTGTATGGGTCAGGATCTGGCAGGACCTCTCAGGGGACAGCTATATCAGGCTCCTGTCAACAAGCACTTCTTGGCATCCACAGTAGTGTCGGGTTTTGGTGTCTGCATGTGAGATGGATCCCCAGGTGGGACAATCTCTGAATAGCCTTTCCTTCAGTCTCTGATCCACTCTTTGTCCCTGTATTTCCTTTAGACATGAGCAATTCTGTGTTAAAATTTTGGAGATGGGTGGGTGGCCCCATCCCTCAACGGGGGGTGAGTTTTTCTAAAAGAAGATCATGACTCAGTGCTCCCAGATATGTATGACCCTTCTAGATGTCCAGTTTTGGGTCTCCAGCACCTACTTGAGGAGGCTCACAAGTGCTTATAACTCCAGTCCCGGGGCACCTGACACTCTCCGTGAGCCTCTGCAAGCACTGAACTTACATATTCACATCTTCACAGACACACGTATATACACATAATTAAAACATGATGAAAATAGATATTTAAAGGAAGGAAAGGGTTAGTAAGGGGAAGAAGACCATGTTCTGAATAAAACAAACATTTTAAAGTTAAAAATAAATGAATGAATGAATGACAAATGAATGAATAAAATGGGGCCAGTGATAGCACAGTAGTTCAATATTTGCCTAACAAAAGTTTGTGATCATGAGTCCAAATCTAAGAAAACAAAACAAATAAACAAACAAAAACCCAAAGCAAAACAAAAGGCAAACTAAAAAGACAAAACAAAACAAAAAAATAGGCAGGAACAAAGCAACTGCTGGCACCTTTGCAGTAAAGATGAAACGAAGCTAAAATTCATTTCAAATGGAGAAATAATAAAAAGTACTGAAAGTTTTTAGTATTTCTTTTGCAGTGCTGGAAATCAAACCTTGAACATGCCTAGAACACGTTAGACAAGCTCTGTGTTAAGCTCTGTGAGGACACATCATTTACATTTTATTTTGTTTAAAATAAATAAGCAAGGCCTTAGCTCCAGGGCTGTAGGCAGAGACAGTGCAATATATATGTAAGCTATGGGTTTTATTTTGATAACTTTGTGGGAGATTATTTTCCTTACCACTGTTTGATATAAAAAACAAAGACACACTTCCACAGTCTTCAGATTATATACACAGGCGTGTTACTTACAGAGAGTTGTGTTACCCTAATTCTTGTTAGAGAGACATGAACAAATATCTATTTTTCCTAGATAGAGCACCACTGGCAGTCCAGAGAAACAGCGCCACCCATGCCTAGCTTTATGATTCAGTAAGCTTAATTGGGGTGGCTCGAAGGATTGCGTGTAATTCACAGCCTACTGCACTGCCAAAGAAGCGTGTCTCCACTCTGGCAAACACGGCCCTTGAGGGCAAGGCTTGCTTGCATGCTGACTTATGCGCAACCGGAGTGTTATCTCATGGACCCTCCCTCACTTCTTCTACAGAGCGCTGACAGACTCAATGTTGTAGGATTTTCCCTGTCCAAGCGCGTTAGGTTAGCAGGACGCCTGTGATGATTGGACAGGGAAAAAGGAGGAAGCACTTAGCGTTGCAGAGACAGAGAGTGTAGGAGGGAGAAAGGCGAAGGAAGATGGCCTCGGACTTGAACCAGCGTGGCCTTAACCAGCCACAGTTATTATATCATAACGTTAGACTAATTGGGATAAAGCTTTTATCATTAGCAATTGGCTTTGAAATTGTTCAATTGGTTTCCTATAAATTAAGAATTTATTGATACATAAATCTGATGGTTAATTATAAGCTTTAATAGTTTTGATTCTACCAGGTAAATGGGTGTTGAGATGGCTGACCGTGGGGTGGACAGTCATTGTGTGGGTCTGGCGGCAGAGATCCTCTAAAGGACTTGGGAGCTACAGCACAGAGAGAGTCAGCGGAGTTGAGATCACCTAGCTCGAGGGAGCCCTGTGGCCTGCCAGCACTCGTGCGGGATGTGCCAGTTCATATTTTTAGTATTTCCTGCAACACCCAATTTTATGATGGTCTTTTTGCAGATAATCACAGATACCTAGAGTTCAGGACAACACAGTCACACCATTCACAGGTGACAAAGTTCTCATCATGTGAGGGGGGGATGGCAGATGGAGAAGGGTTCCAAGTACCAAAGTACATAGACATGGGTTAATTCTATCCATTCCCGAAGAGAAGATAGACAGTCTAAGATTCAGAAGTACATGAAAAAGAGAAGTTAGAATAAAGATAAGAGCATAACTTGGTAAATAAAAGAAAATCAAAATTTAGAAAGAATGATATGGATAGCATTACATTACATAGAGCCAAGGAGATGAGAGCTGAAAATGATGATTAAAATTGAGGGGGAAAAACAAAACAGCTGAGATACAGTAGAGCATTTTCAATAATGTATTAAGCTTGATTTTCAGAAATTCTAATGCCAGAGCAGGTGGTCTGTCCACTATCATTTTCTTCTTCATTAATCTGAACTTCAGAATTTAAAGATAGCTCTTGAAGAATGCATTTCAAGTGAAGGTCTTTGATCTTACTCATCTTGAAGGGAAAAGGAAGGACAAGGAACAGGTGTGGAAAAGTCAGGTGTGTGAGAGACAGTGCCTGGCCAGAAGGAGGGCAGATAAGTACCACTTTTAGTAGAGAGACAACTAAGCATGCATTTGTGGGAACTTTTGAAGAGTGAAAAGTTCAGACTCAAGCAATTATTCCACAACAAGTTACTAAATGCTTTAGACATAATACAAGCAGAAGGAGAGATTGAAGAGCTCTGTGAAGATGTGAACAGCATAGAACGGATTTAGGTTGTGAACTTAGTGGAAAGAGACTTATAGTCAGATATAGAAAGTCCCTCCATGGCTGAAAGGAAGCACTAACTGCTCACACATAAAAGTGGCATTGGGAAAGACAAGTGTCTTCACAAGGTAGATACAGATTTGGTTTCCCCTTTCACAAGGTCATACTATGTCTTCTAGCAGGGCTTGTCCTTGAGGAAGCGGAGGACAAAAGTGCACCACTTCTTCTTTTCTGCAAAGAGCAGGCAGCATCCAGAATGAGCAGGTAGGAGGGTGGAACAGAAGCAAATAGAAGCTCTGGTGGGAAAGGAGACAGACCAATTCAAGGGGCCCGTGTGGGTTAAGGGACATCTGAGGTGAGGGAAGAGTCATGGGTTGGGTGGGAGGGGAGCAATCAAACATTTCTCTGTAATAAAGTCAAGGCCAAAAGGGAGTTGATCCTCTGAGAAATGGAAGGTGGGAAGGTCATGGGGAGGGTAGAGGGCTTCACAATCTGCGATTTTAGAACCAACACACGTTCTTGAGGCCTACGTTAATCAGACTGCCCTTTCAGCCCAGTGAGGGAGGGCAAAGGCCCAAAGAATGGTTTCAGTCACACCCAACTGTGTCTTCATCAGTGCCCCAGATCAGTAACAGCAGAATGAGCAGGGCTACTGACTCAGCAGTTTCTCTAATTCCCATCCCATTTTTCCTTAGCTTTTAAGGGGAATCTGGTTCAAAGTAACTATTAATTAGACCTTGGAAAGTGCTGACTATAGGGAAGAATGGGAAAAGCCAACATCTAAGCTTCCCTCAAACACCACCCAACAGATTGGGATTGTGAGCTACCACCAGCAGGGCTGTTTTCAAGGTGTTTTGTACCGCAAGAGTTTCCATCGCACCCTTATTTCAATGCTTTTTAATAAAAATGCTATGTGGTGGAATAATCTGATACTAGGTGTAATGTTTAAAGATGGTCAAAGACAGGATGACTTAGTCTGGAGGTTTTGAAACACTATGGAAAAATGGAACTCTTGGGCTGCTCTCATTAATGACTGTGGATAACCACGGCTTTGCCAAATCTGCAAAGTATGCAAATGGAAGCGTCACTGAAACAGTCTTTGGAAAAATGAAAAAAAAAAAAAGTAAATTTATGATTTCTTTTTCTCCCAGCACAGATTGTTAGCATTTAATTTGAATTTCCTTTGCACTCTTAAGCATTACTACCTACAACTCCCGCAGGAAGCAGAGCACACTAAGTTTATTGCTTTGTACTCAAATATCCATGATCTTTGAAGACTTCCTTAGTCCTGCCAGATCGGAAGCTGCCTCTGTACACTGGGCCCCGGACTGCTTCATATCACTACAGCTCTCTTACCTCTTCACAGGGGACCAATTCTCCAACCTTCCGGAGGAAAATGAAAGGCTCTTTTTTTAAAAAAAATTTTTTTGATTATTTTATTTATTTACATTTCAAATCCACCTTACTGGTTCCCCTCTGAAAACCCCCATCCTAACCTCTCCCCCTGCTGCTGCTGCTGTCTCTTCCTCCTCCTCCTCCTCCTCCTCCTCCTCCTCCTCCTCCTCCTCCTCCTCCTCCTCCTCTTCTTCCTCTTCCTCTTCCTCTTCCTCTTCTTCTTCTTCTTCTTCTTCTTCTTCCTCTTCCTTTTCCTCTTCCTCTTCTTCCTCTTCCTTTTCCTCTTCCTCTTCTTCTTCTCCTCCTTCTCCTTCTCCTCCTCCTCCTCCTCCTTCTTCTTCAAGATTTATTTATTTATTTATTCTTTATTTATTATATGTAAGTACACTGTAGCTGTCTTCAGACACTCCAGAAGAGGACATCAGATCTCATTACAAATGGTTGTGAGCCACCATGTGGTTGTTGGGATTTGAACTCAGTACCTTCAGAAGAGCAGGCAGTGCTCTTAACAGCTGAGTCATCTCACTAGCCCCTCTCCCTGCTTCTATGAGGGTGCTCCTACAACCATCCAACCACTCCCATCTCATCATCCTAGCATTCCCCTGTGTTGGAGCATCAAGCCTTCACAGGACCAAGGGCCTCCCCTCCCATTGATGGCATAGGGTTGCAACCCACTTCAGCTCCTTCAGTCCTTCCCCTAACTCCTCCATTGGGGTCCCCATGCTCAGTTCAATGGTTGGCTATGAGTATCATCATCTCTATCTATTGGTAAGGCTCTAGGAGACATCCATATGAGGCTCCTGTCAGCAAGTACCTCTTGCCATCCACAATAGTGATTGGGTTTGGTGGCTGCATAAGGGATGGATCCCCAGGTGGGGCAGTCTCTGGATGGCCTTTCCTTCAGTCTCTGCTCCACACTTTGTCTCTGTATTTGCTTTAGACAGGAGCAAATTTGGGTTAAAATTTTGAGAAGGGTGGGTGGCATAATCCCTCAACCAGGGGCCGGGCCTAACCTCTGGATATGGTCTCTACAGGTTCTCTCTCCCCTTTGTTGAGTATTTTAGCTAATGTCATCTCTGTTGGGTCCTGAGAGCCTCTTTCTTTCCTGGTGTCTGGGACTTTCTGTTGGCTACCTCCAGTTCCCCATCCCCCATTGCTATACACCTCTGTTCATTTTCCCTACCCTTTGTACATTTCCTCATCTCCTCCCACACCTGATTACCCTCTTTTCCTCTCCTTCTCCCTTTTCCTCCAAAGTCCCTCCAACCATCTACATCCCATGATTATTTTGTTAACCCTTCTAAGTAGGCTGAAGTATCCACACTTTGGTCTTCCTCCTTCTTGAGTTTCATATGGTCTGTGAATAGTTTCTTGGGTATTCGGAGCTTTTTTCTAATATCCACTTATCAGTGAGTATATACCATGTGTGTTCTTTTGTGACTGTGTTACCTCACTCAGGATGATATTTTCTAGTTCCATCCATTTTCCTGTGAGACTCACTGACCATCTAAGCAACTTTTCATTTTGGCCTATGCTGGTGAAGTTCAACCAATTATCATCAAGAACTACCCTGTCCTTTTCTTTGCTAATTTAGAATGTTTTGTACTCCAAGGTGATGTTTTTAAAAGTCTGTTCTGGTTCTTAATGTTTCTAATCCCTCAACAAAGTGTAGGGGAATTGAGCTGTCTGATAGAATGAAATAGTCTCCAAATTACTGTTTCCAAATGCTGCTGCACAATCAAGGGTTGAAGACACTTAGGAACAGATGTTTCCTGATCAGCAAATGTAAATGTTTCATGGTTTATAAAGGAGAGAAGCTTGCTTTGATTTATCCCACAACTTTCCAGGTGCGTGACTACCTCAAGCAACGAAAGAAAAGAAGTTCTAGCCAACTGAATTTTTTAAAAGGAAGATTCAAAAAGAAAAAAAAAAGGCAAGTTGACTGTTCCTCCCTGTATCTTAAATCATGCTAAAATAGAGGACAGAAGTACAAAATTGGCTTTGATGAATCCAAACCAAAAATGGGGCTGGAGACAGAGACTGATCAACAGCTATTGATAGACTTTTAGAATCTTTATGTACATACATTAGTTAAACATATATTGAATTCTTTCAGCACTTTTCTAACTCCAAAAATATAGCCTTGTTCAATTATCTTAACCTGTGGTCCTAAAGTGTCCTTGCTTCTATGCCCTTCTCCAGACCTCAAACTCAATGGTATATGCCATTCTAAGCAGACCCCTATGCAGCAATAGTCTACAGAGTATGTATTTATCTGGTTCTCTTCTCTGTCAGGTATCTTTCTACAGCTGGTGAGAAGTTCACTCTGTGAGACAGAGCTACTGAGTACATCGAGCACTAAAGCACACATGAGGTTTTGTTTTCCTCCCTTCCCTGAAGGAAAATGCTCTCCTCAAACTAATTACAAAAGATAGGAGTGGCATCATGATGGGCTGTGGTTCTGTTCCGCTTCACTGCATTCTGTAATAAACACTCTGGTTGAAAGGTTGAATTCTGATGAAGTGACACAATGCTGCATGTCCCTCCGTAGCCACAGAAAAGAGGTCTCCATTTTCATTTGAAGCAGCCCGGAGCTTGGGATCCCACCATGCTCCGTGAGAATTGGAGTACAACAGCACATTCTGACATGCGGATTGCCTACAAACCACAAAGAACAGCCACAATGTCAGCAACCTTCCTTCTGTCCCTCTGACCCAGCACTCTGAAGCCCTGGAAGTGTAATGGAAAGCATGCTGGCCATAGAGGGGAGTGACTGGGGAAGGCGATGTGCTTTTCTTTCTAATAAGGCACTGGGAAACATGGAGTGATGAAACTCTAGCTCTTTTTACTTTCCCTAACAGATGAGAGGGCTAAAGTACAAGGAAATGAGCTTTGCCCATTAAAAGGACAATGGAAAAAAAAGAGTTAGAAAATCTCTAAGACTCATCTGCAAATGTAATCTTTATCATTTTCCTTCAGATTGTGCTCTACACTGTTGTAAAAAAAATAATTTAGCAACATCCATTTTAGTGATAAATGGACCCTACAAGTCAGTATTCTTAATTTATATGAAACTTAACACTATAGTGACAAAAAGTGTTCCTTGAGTACCAATGCTCCGGAATGGATTGGCAGAATGTGTGTCAATTCCATTTCTGGAAGTTGTTGAATATTCCTAGTTAGCGAAGGCCATGTTTTACCTGTGTTCAGGAGTTGGGCAGTGGCTATTTATAATTGAATAATGCTGATGTTCACAAGCCTGATGTTCTATCAGGGCCTAGGTAGGTTTGGGGCTTTTGAGAAATAATAAAAAGATTTGGAGATAGATGGCAGAGACTGAGATGGCACACATAGTTCATTTCAACTATGGTTGACTTTTCAAATTTCTCTCTCTGAACAGTTGAAGGCCATCTCAATTTCTGTGGTACGATATGTCTAGGGCAAATTTAACAATGAGTCATGGTCATTTTCATTCTGTCCATTTCATGATACTCAGCGCTAAATGATGCTAAGTAAAGATATTAGCATTTTCTTTATACATTCTTGTCATTTCAAATCTCTGCTTAAGGCTATAGAATGCCAATGAACATTGAAAGTAATTTTTTTTTTCTAAATTGGACGTTTTCTTTAGCTGTCATTGGTTCTTTGATTGTATGCAACCAGAACTGTTAAGTAACAAAGATTGATGATTTCTGTTACCTTTTAATAGGTTTTAAAATCATCATCCTGGCATTGAACTTCTGAGAATGATTCATATAACCTAAATCTAAGACTATAAAAGGCATGTGCTTTATTTGTACAAAGTGATTTAATTCATAAGCAACAATTCTGTAGATAGAAGAAGGACTTGCATTATGGATATAGTTTTTTGGTTTTTTTTTTTTGCAACAAGGTGTGTGTTGGCATGGGAGATTGTTATTCAGTTGTGATGGGTTGAATATGCATGTCCTATGGGAAGTGACACTGTTAGGAGGTGTGGCCTTATTGGAGGAAGTAGGACCTTATTAGAGAAGTGTGTTATGGTGGAGGTGGGGCATTAAGAGCTGATATGTATGCTCAAGTCTAGCTAGACCTGAGCCAGCATTCAGAACTCTCTTGACTGCCTTCCAGATCAAGATGTAGAACTCTTGGCTCTTCTAGTAACATGTCTGCCTGAATGATCCCACGTTTCTCACCATGATGAAAAGGGACTGAACCTCTGAAACTGTAAGCCAGCTTCAATTAAATGTTGTCCTTTATAAGAGTTTCCTTTAGTCATGATGTCTCTTCACTACAATAAAACCCTAACTAAGACACTGGTCTTGGATTAAAAATGGGTCCTGATCAATGGGGCAAAAGCTAAGGAGCTGATGAAAGAAGATGAGGAAAGACGGAGAGGACAGAGGAAAGACAATATTCAACAAATACAAGGATGAAGATGAACATCTTCCAATTTTTGCAACTCTGGAGACTATATGAAGATCATATAATCAAAATGGCTTTTAGGTAAATTCAGTATCTTAATTATAAAACTAAATTGGTAGAGAGGGGCCAAGCCTGTGTCTAATGATAGTATTATTGTAGATAGTGACACAAAGAACAAGTTTCTTGTCCCTATGGGTGTTGGTGTTTGTGGGTCAGTCACCAAAGCACTTCTCTTGCAGTGACCACACTCTGAAGCAAGCCTGTACAGTAGAATGTGGCTATGTCCCCAGAAGACTCGGATTAGCCATGTTATGTGACAGAAATTGTAAAAAGAAGAGATTTCTCCAGAGTCAGCAGGGCTTCCAGATCTTTCTTTTAAGGAGTGGAGGTTAGTATCTGGGGAATTTTGGAGCTCTCACAGGAAGGGGTGTCCAAGTTATAAAAAACTGTGGGTTATCCAAACTGACCATTCCAGAGTCTGAAGGGGACTTCAGAATGGAGACCACAAAGAGATGTTCATCTGCCTCATTTCTTCAGGCACCATTCATCACTTAACTGGGAAATCCATGATCAATCAATTTGAGGGCTCTGAAAGCTAAACCCACCTTACTATCCAATAACCTCTCTGTAGGAAGGGCTTAAAGTACACACTAACAGCTTGAGCTTTTTTTTTTTTTATCAGATGTATAAGAGTTTTAGCTCACTCGCTATAATATTAGGGATATTACTCAACTCTAAACCTTGCTTTGTTACCCACAAGAGCCATAATGTAAAGATTATAAAGAAAACAACCTCCAGAGACCAGACTGGAACATGCATGAAAGAAGAGAAGAAAATAAACAGTGGCTGGCATGGTACATGCATGTGCTCCCCCTCTGAGAAACTCTGCGCTCCCCCTCTGAGAACCTCTGCTAGCTTGGTTTTTATTAGGAGAAACTGTGTCAGAAGGTCTTCACTGTTTTAAGAGAAGAAAGCAACACAATTTAAAAGTGTGTGTGTGTGTGTGTGTGTGTGTGTGTGTGTGTGTGTGTATGTGTGTGTATTTTGGGGTGAGATGTGCCTGCCATCATGGATGTAAAGCCAAGAAAGCAACTTTGTGGAATCCATTCTCTTTTCTTTCCTTTTACCTTTTTATGGGTCCTGAGAATGGAACTTAGATCTTAAGACTTGCATGGAAGATGCCTTTACTTGCTGAGGTACCCCACAAAGAGACACAGTCCTAAAGATCTTGGGATATGCTTTACTTGAAGAATGTTTGACAGTATGGAACACACACACATAACACACAAATAATTTTATAATATAGAGGTTTCTAATTTTAAATGAAAAATTTGCAAACACAAAGAGTTGATGAAAACATATTCATGGTCCAGATCTGGGCATTCAATGTCTTTGATCAGATAAATGTCCACTTTCAAGGTTAAGGGAAACACCACCCTCTAGAGCGTGGGAACACCAAAGAAGAAGAGAGTGAGACATGTGTAAGACCCAGAAGACAGGGTGAAAGGCTACAAAAAGCCATTGTATAGGCAACTATTCCAAGTATAAACTCACCACAACTGTAGTTTCCTGCACTGGACACACACAAGACTGGCCCTAGGAACAATAAGTCAAGTGTAGAGGAGGAGCTCATGGGGGCCCTATCCCTTAGCTATAAGCTAAAGGCTGTTGGTAGGTTCTGAGAGAGGAAGAATCATTATCTTTAGTTCTGTACCCTGCTCTAACATATAGCTCCATAACCATGATCACATAGCCTTGATTCAGTTTCAGTTGTCACAAAACAAACCAAATAGTCATGAATATTGTGACTCCATGATTTGTGGAGGAGGTGTTTGAGTGAGGTGGGTATGAATTGTGTACAGGTGTGAACTGTGTAAAAACAGATTTAATCAATAATAAAAGATAGAATAAAACCTTTTGGTGACTGCCACCTAGTGGTAAAAATAATAATTAAAAGTGAAAATCTTATTGACTAATATAATGCTAAATATTCCATAATGATAGATATACCCTGGCTGGATTTCTAACTAATTAATCATTAATGAAATTTGCCAGCTTTAATCCCATGAAGTGGTATCATATTTGTCCTACTTGTTTTTTTCACCTTGACACATCTGGGAATAGGGAAACTCAATTTCCTCCAACAGACTGACCTGCACACACATCTATGGAACATTTTCTTGATTGCTAGTTGATGTAGGAAGACTGAGTCTTCTGCGGGTGTGCCATGTCAAGGCCAGTGGGCCAAGGCTATATAAGAAATGTAGCTGAGCAAGTCCAGGAAGCAAACAAGTAAGCAGTTTGCTCCGTGTTATCAGCTGTCGTTCCTGCCTCCAGGTTCCTGCATTGAGCTCTTGCCCTTGCTTCCCTGCATGCTGGAGTGTCAGTTGTAAGCCAAACAAACCCTTTCCTTACCAAGCAGATCAGTGTTTTATCACAGCAACAGAGAATCAAACTAGGGCAATACTTTATTTCTGCATCTTAATAAACATGACTATAAAAGACCTAACTTTTTTTCATGTTTATCTCAACAATTTCTGGGGATTCTGTTTTATTAAATTCTGGACTTCAGATTACTTGGATATGCTTTTTGGCACAATGTGACTTTTGCCTTTTGTTGAAATGGAGAATGATGGAGAAAGAACAAAATATGGTGTTAATGGTGGCCGAGAGCTTGCGACTCTGACACTATAGTTTCAATAAGTTATGAGAGGACAAGCAAGCTCATTTCTTCTCATCTTGTCTATGGTTGCTTTCTTACTCTGATAGCAGAGCTGTATCATGGGATCCTCCAATGCTTAAAATAATCAATATCTTCTTAAGGGAAAACAGGCATTTCCTGTAATAGAATATGTTCAGCGTATGCATAAAATGTTTTTGATCCTTTATTATAAACTTATGGCATGTCCATATGTATGTGCTCAAAACACAACATTTCTGAATTTTATTTAATTGAAGATTAATTTTTGGTCTTGTTTTATTTTGTGACAGGATCTCTCTGTGTAGCCCTGGCTGTCCTGGAACTCTCTCTGTAGAAGAGGATGGCCTCAAACTCAGAGATTCACTTCTGCCTCCTGAGTGCTGTGATTAAAGATGTGGGTCATCACACCCTGCCAAAGCTTTATTTATTTATTCTTGTATAACTGTTAAATGTAGTTACATTACTGTGTTAATATTTATTTTAACATTCTAATTTGTGGTTTTGTATTTAGCTTACATCCTTCTTTTTATTATGTTCAAATGATAATGTTCAAGGGTAAAACTATGAAAAATAGTGTATATTTGTTAACATAAGTTTGAAGTAAAAATATACAAAAGTTAAAGGAGGACAAATTTGTAACTATGATGATACATTTTACTCAGCTCTAAGCAACTGTCAGGAAAGCCTTAGTTCAGTAAGTGTGTGTCTCTGAACCTGTGACTAAGCATGATGACTAAATGGCACACATGGCACACACATGTAACACACATGCTATGCACATGTATCACATTTTTTTAAGCTCTTAAAGAATCACTACTGAATTCAGCAATGTACTTGACCATGACTTACAATCAATTTTACTCAGAGATTGTCCCCTGTAATTGAAGGCAAGCAATTGAAAATCAGTGACAAATTTGGCAGAGAGCCCTCTAATACTCACACATCTAATGACATTCTTGAAACAGTCGCTGGATAAATGACTGGTAATGGAACTGGATAACATTTGACGCTAAATTATAAAAATAAGGCGTTACATTTTTTGAAAACAGATGAAGTTGATTAGAGGGAAATGTACAGTTTATATCTTTGGAACAGAGTGAAACAAACTACAGAGGTATTTTAAAGAAATGAACGACAAAACTCACTTTGAGTTAATATACAAATGAAAAATAGAGGAAAAGAACCAAGACACAGATGTTTTAAAAGATTAATACAATTGATAAGGTTTGATAAGATAAAGCAATTTTAAAAATCCTGTAATAGCAAATAGGCTACTATTAAGTTTTCTATTTTAAATGACCCCGGTATCTTTCAGTGAAAACTTGCAATTTACTGCAAACCAACAGCCAGTATCAAATTAAATGGAGACATACTTGAAGCAATCCCACTGAAATTGGGCACAAGGATGCCCACTCTCCCCATATCTATTCAATATGTACTCTAAGTGCTAGCTAGAACAATAAGACAACAAAAGATCAAGGGGATACAAATTGGCAAAGAGGAAATAAAGGCATCACTATTTGCAGGTGATATGATAGTATACACAAGCAACCCCAACAATTCTACCAGAGAACTTCTCCAGCTGACAAACAACTTCAGCAAAGTGGCTGGATATAAAATTAACTCAAATAAATCAGTAGCCTTCCTTTATACAAATGATAAACAGGCCGAGAAAGAAATTAGGGAAACAACTCCCTTCACAATAGCCACAAATATTATAAAATATCTTGGGGTAACTCTAAGCAAACAAGTGAAAGACCTGTATGACAATAACTTCAAGTCTCTCAAGAAAGAAATCAAAGAAGATCTCAGAAAATGGAGAGATCTCCCATGCTCATGGATTGGCAGAATTGACCTAGTAAAAATGGCCATCCTGCCAAAGGCCAGCTATAGATTCAATGCAATTCCCATCAAAATCCCAACATAAATCTTCAAAGACATGGAAAGAGCAATTCTCAAATTCATCTGGAAAGGCAAAAAAACCAGAATAGCAAAATCAATTCTTAATAATAAAAGAATGGCTGGGGGAAATCACCATCCCTGACCTCAAGCTTTCCTACAGAGGGATAGTGATTAAAAACTGCGTGGTATTAGTACAGAGACAGATATGTTGATCAATGGAATAGACTTGAAGACCCAGACATAAAACCACACACTTATAGGACACTTGATCTTTGACAAAAGATGCCAAAAATATACAATGGAAAAAAGAAAGCATCCTCAATAAATGGTGCTGGTCTAACTAGCTGTCTGTATGTAGAAAAATGAAAATAGACCCATATTTGTCACCTTACACAAAGCTCAAGTCCAAGTGGATCAAGGACCTCAGCATAAAACCAGATACACTGAATCTAATAGAAGCAAAAGTGGGAAAGGGCCTTGAACTCATTGGCACAGGGGGAAATTTCCTAAACAGAACTCCAATGGCCCATGCTCTAAGATCAAGAATTGATAAATGGGACCTCATGAAACTGGAAAGCTTCTGTAAGACAAAGGACATAGTCGATAAGACAAATCGGCAATCTACAGATTGGGAAAAAAATCTTCACTAACCCTCCATCTGATAAAGGGCTAATATACAAAATATATAAAGAACTCAAGAAGCTCATCACCAAAAGAACAAACAACCCAATCAAAAACTGAGGTATAGAACTAAGTTGAGATTTCACAATGGAGGAATCTTGAATGGCTAAGAATCACCTAAAAAAAAAAAATTCAAAGTCCTTAGTGATCAGAGAAATGCAAAATCAAAAGGACCCTGAGATTCTACCTTACATCAATCAGAATGGCTAAAATCAAAACCACAGGTGACAACACATGTTACACATGTTGAATGAGGATGCTGGTGGGATTGCAAACTGGTACAAGCACTCTGGAAATCAATTTGGAGGTTCCTTAGAAAATTGGAACTAGATCTACCTGAAGACCCAGCTATACCACTCTTGGGAATATACTCAAAAAATGTCCCACCATGCCACAGGGGCACATCTTCCACTATGTTCATAGTGGCCTTATTTGTGATAGCCAGAAGCTGCAAATAACCCAGATATTCCACGACAGAATGGATACAGAAAATGCGGTTCATTTACACAAAGGAATACTACTTAGCTATTAAGAATGAGGATATCCTGAGTTTTGCAGGCAAATGGATGGAACTAGAAAATATCATCCTAAGTGAGTGAGGTAACTCAGACCCAAAAGGACATTCAGTGGTATGCACTCACTAAATAAGTGGATGTTAGCTAAAAACAACAACAACAACAACAACAACAACAACAACAACAACCCCCCAAAAAAACAAAAGAAAAAACAAACCAAAACCCCCAAACGTACAGAATACCCAAGATACAGTCTTCAGAACTCAAAAATGTCAACAAGCTGAAGTGCCCAGGTTAGGACACTGCAGTCCCACTTTGAAGGGAGAAGAAAGCAATCACAAGTGGGAAGGAAGGAAGGGACCTGGGAGGGAAAGTGAATGGGGTGGGGAGTTAGTTGGGGGGAGAGGGGAACCTTATCTAGTATTGGATGAGGGAAAACAACTGAAGCCCCGAGGGCCAGCAGAAAGAATGGAAACAGGCAACCTCAGGAGATAGGAGGTTGTGGGGACCTTCCAGAATGCACCAGAGACCTGGGAGAGATTCTCAGGACTCAAAGGGAGGGACCTTAGATAAAATGGCCTACAGTAGGGAGAGGGAACTAATAGAGCCCACCTCCAGCAGGAAGACAGGGCATCAAATGAGGGAGAGGGGGGGCCATCCCACAGTCACAACTCTGATCCATAATTATTCCTATCTGAAAGAATTACAGGGGTGGAAAAGAAGGTCCAGCAACAGGCCCAAAGTGGGATCCATTTCAAGGGGAAGCCCCAAGGCCTGACACTATTACTGAGGCTATGGAGTGCTCACAAAAAGGGACCCAGCATGACTACACTCTGCAAGACCCAACAAGCAGCTGAATCAGATGCAGATATTTGCAGCCAACCAATGGATAGAAGCAGCCAACCCCTGTTGTTGAATTAGGGAAGGCTGAAAGAAGCTGAGGAGGAGGGCGATCCTGTAGGAGGACCAGCAGTCTCAATTAATCTAAACCTCGGAGATCTCTCAAACACTGGACCAACAAACAGGCAGCATACACCAGCTGATATGAGGCCCCCAACACACATACAGTAGAGGACTGCTGGGTCTGTGTTCAATCAGAGAAGATCCACCTAACCCTCAAGAGACTGGAAGCCCCAGGGAGTTTAGAGGTCAGGTGGGGTGGGGTGGGAATATCCCACCGTGAAGACAGGGGGATGGGCAGGAGGTATGGGATGTGGGACAGTTGGAGGGTGGATGGGGGTAGGAGGTGGTGGAATAAAATATGGAGTGTAAAAAAATTAATTAATTAAAAAGCTTTAACAACAACAACAACAAAACAAAAAATCTCTGAAATAGCAAACAGGCTATTATTAAGTTTCCTATTTTAAATGACCCCAGCATCCTGCATGTGAACACTTGGGTGCCTTCCTGTGGCACCACTGGGATGTGGTAGAGTTTTCAGGGTCTGGAGCTGAGAGAGAAGTTAGGTTCTTTTGAGATATTGAAAGTTTGACCCTCTTCCTCTCCTCACCCCACCATTGCCTCAGTCCCATGCTGTAGTATGCTGTCCAAAGCACTTGTGGCCACCTGACCATGGGCTGAAACCTCTAAAGACTTTAGCTAAAATAGACAGCTCCCCCTTTACATTGCTTTATTTAACTGCAGCAAAGAAAGCTGACTCATATATTTCAACACTAAATAACCTTTACATCTGTGCACCTGTTGTTGAGTTTAAGTATCAGTTCAGTATTTTACTGTAACTTTACACATAATGATGTGTCCTTTAAGAGTGTTCTCTTATTTTTGAATGCTTTTTTTTAAAAAAATTTAAAAAGTTTAAAAATTTAACCTGTCAGTTTTGACAAAATAAGTTAGGATAAGATTTACATAGTGAGTTCTATGACAGCTTGTAACACACAAGGAGACAAGGAGACCTTGTCTCAGAGAGAGAGAGAGAGGGAGGGAGGGAGGGAGAGAGGGAGGGAGGAAGGGAGAGAGAGAGAGAGAGAGAGAGAGAGAGAGAGAGAGAGAGAGAGAGAGAGAGCGAGGAAATATAAATGGCATATACAAAGTATTCTTTTCTATTACTTTGGAGTAATCTCTACTCATTTAAATCTTTTTCATTTTTATAAGCAGGAGTTTGTTGTTTTCCATGTAAAAATATGCATTATTCTGAATTTTAATCTTTAACATATTAAATTATATGTTTTCAAAAACCACAGCTACTATTCATTGCGGTAATATGGAAACAAAACATTGAAAATGAAGGTGTGAAATACCCCATTTGATAGTTAGAAAAGCATTTTATTGACAATGGGAAAAATAAGGAAACAGCTTGTAGAAAAATCCAGTTTAGTATGCTTCTATACAACCTAACCTACAACTAATAATGAATTAAAATAATAAAAAAATACAATAGAAAAATAATTAAACAAAGGAGATATTCAGATCTTGCTGTGGCAAGTGGTTAGTCAATTACTTGAATGTGTAAAGGGATTGTAACATTATCCACAAAAGTAGAAGAAGAAAATTTTGGTTCGAATGGAGAGAAATGTCCTGAATGGAGAATTGAGATTTAGAAGTTTGTCAAGTCACTAGGTGAATCATCCATGATGTAGGGATTTAATGCAGGCATGAAATTAGGACAGAATGGCAGGTAAAGGTATAAAAGCTGGATGGCTTACTTAATAAATGTATAGAAAGAGAATGATTATATGTAAAATTAACCATGTTTCAGTATATGAAAATGGGCAGATAAATCTGATTAAGAAATAAAGAATTTGCATTTATTTATTTATTTATTTATTTATTTAATTTGGTTTTATTTTCAAGATAAGGTTTCTCTGTGTAGCCCTGTCTGTCCTGGAACTCACTCTGTAGATCTGGCTGGCCTCGAACTCAGAAATCCACCTGCCTCTGCCTCCCAAGTGCTGGGATTAAAGGCATGCACCACCACTGCCTGGCTTGAGAATCTGCATTTTAAAACTACAAAGAAGAAAGTTCAAAAAAGACAGAAACTTCTGTTATTTTTTTAAACTGTAGAGTTCAAATATGCTACTAAGTATTTGTGCTCTGCTACTTAACCTTTTTACCAGGCACATGAGTCAGTCAAACTTAATCTTCAGAAGTGAATAAGTAAGATATTTACCAAGCACTAAATGGTGGAGTCCGGCATTTATCCTACTCTTTCTTGTGGGATGATATTCTTTATACATATAATCTTGGTAGAAGAGCAGCTGGACTGAGAGTCTGGTGTGGTTGCAATAATAAGGTTCCATAAGTCCACACTTCCTTTGTAAAATCATCTGAAAATTGTGGCAAATCTGCCATGGATCTATGTAGCACATCAGTTCAGCTGGTATTCAGTTCTGCTCTATTGAGCAATAAGCACAGACTGTAGTAGTTTTGCAAGCCAGGTCTCATGAACATTTGTTCATGATTAGCTCTCCATATCAGAGGTATGAATGATACCTTAAGCTATCAGAGACATAATGAGTAGCTTACATCTTCAGTGTAAAATAAGTTGCATAACAAACTAGTTCTAAAAAGCAGTCAATACCCTTATCCTACCGGGAAATAAACCAACACTTTTGGTTTTCTACCATCCCAACCTAATATTTTATTTCTATGTTCTTGCTCATTTTAGTCTCATTAGGGTCACGCAGAGTTTAAATTTATTCTCAACCCCAAACCCCATAGGAGCAAAGTGAATGTGTTTTCATGGTTTCCTGTAGCTTTCCCTCCGAACCAAATGTGGGACAGCAGCCATGTTAGTAAAAACATTTGGTGGAGGAGTCAGGTAGGAGCAGAGAGAAGGATATCAGAAGAACAAATCCACTGGAAAATTTTGTCTTACAATTTCTATGGCTGAGATAAAAGACGACGGCCAAAAGTAACTTGAGAAGAGAGGGGTCCATTTACCTTATACCTCCTCATCATAGTTCCTCCTTACAAGAAATCATGGTAGTAACTCATGGTGCGAACCTGGAGGGAGAAACTTAAGCAGAAGCCATGGAATAGCATTCACCGACTTCTTTCTCCTGCTTTGTTCAACCTGCTTCTCTTTTCTTTTTAAAGATTTGTTTATTATTACATGTTACTATGTGTAAGTAGCTGTCTTCAGACACACAAGTAGAGGGCATCAGATCTCTTACGGATAGTTGTGAGCCACCATGTGGTTGCTGGGAATTGAACTCAGGACCTTCGGAAGAGCAGTCAGTACTCTTAACAGCTGAGCCATCTCTCCAGCCCCAAACCTGCTTTTCTTTACTTCCCAGGATTATCTGCCCAGGGGTGGTACTTCCTTTAGTAGTCCCTCCAACATCCATCATTAATCAAGAAAATGTCCTACAAAGTTGCCTACTGGAGGTATCAACTCAATTGACATTCTTATTTCTAGATAACTCTAGGTTGGTGTCAAGCTGACAGTTTCCCATCTATCTATCTATCTATCTATCTATCTATCTATCTATCTATCTATCTATCTATCTATCTTCTATCATCTATCTATTTATTGTACGTATGCCTGCCTCAATGTATATGCGCTATATATGTGCAGATGCCCATGAACGCTGGAAGAAGTTGTTTAATATCCTGGAACTAACTATGCAGATGCTTGAATTCTTATGACGGACACAAATAGTAATAAAGAAAAAGAAGATAAATTGAAATTTATCAAAATTAAAGACTTTTTAGAGAAGGCAATCATTATCAAAGGGAAAAGAGTGGAATAAAATATTTTTTTAGCTGTATGTCTAACGTTCAGAATAGTTATAAAGAGCGCTTTACCTTAATAAAAACATGCAGCCAATTGTTTCATCATGTTGAAGTGATGCAAACAATCATTTTGATATTTTTTGTATTCTTTTTTTTTAACTTTTATTGGATTATGAGAAAAGTTACATGATCTCAATTTATCTGAATTTGTTAACATTTAAAAACATATTTTAAGTAAATAGAATTAAATCACATTCTTGTTTCCCTTTTGTACCCCCACTCCTCCCAGAGACCCCC
>JADRCD010225298.1:0-28322 GCA_019843815.1 Montemys delectorum | reverse complement strand
TTTTCTGACTTCAGTAGGATAGGATAAACCTCATCCTGCAGTTGCTTGATGTGCCATGGAAGAGGAATCCCCAGAAGAAGAGATGGAATGAATGAATGAATGAATGAATGAATGAATGAATGAATAAATGGAAAAAATAAAGCTCATAGTCTCAATAAATGCATAAACATAAATAAATAAATAATATCAAAAATTAAATATTCTTAAAAATCTTAAGTTTATAACTTCCAGAGTGTTTGGGAGCTGTTTATTTAGATGTGATATACTTGAGAATTTTAATTATGGGAATTCTGAGCACTTTGTTTAAACTCACTATCTGGCTGAACTCCTTTCTCTAGGACCAGGTGGATAGAATTTTGTTCCAAGCTGCAGCCTCCTCATCACATGATTAACTTGATCATTTAACCTCCTTTCCAGGTGATTTTCCCACCAAAATAAATAGATCATATAAGTAATTTAAAACCCCACTACTTTGATCTGACAGTAGAATTTAGAATAGAAGAACTTGAAGTAATAAGGGAATTCCATAAACTTAGCGGTGACCTCCCAGGAACTGGAAATTTCGCTGTTCTTTAATTCATCATTTATTTGTTTATTTATTATTTACTCATTTGGTTTTTTTTTTTAGATATAGTCTCACTATGTATTGGACTCACATTTTGGATTCTACTGCTTCAGTTTTCAAGACACCAGGATTAGTGGAAAAGTGATACCACTCCTGATAATGGCTATTTTTGTTTTTTTTTTTTTCTTACATACATAATTCAAATAGTTCTTGCTACCTTTATATTGGAGTAGATAATTAATTTTAAAGAGGAAATCCTTAGTGTTAGAAGCTTGGTATCCAGATTTACACTGTTTTTACAATGCAAATAGTAATGTCAAATATACTAGGCTTTAAAACAATGGTGGTATTGTGTAACTAATTCACGTACTCTTGCCTGAAAAAGACTATTCCTTCTGCTCCCTGTTTTTCTTAGTTGCCTGTAGTTCTTTTTCTAGAGGTGAGCTCTCTTAACCTCCTGCTACATTAGTATATCTAATATCATTGTCCTTGTTCAGGTCATCCTTAAGCATCCATAATACTGAGGTTTCAGGAACATATAACATATACATACATTTATATACAAACACACACACTCACATACACACACATACATACATGTGTGTATACATTCCACATACAAAGACACACATATACCTACACACATGTGCATGCATGTGCACATACACACACATATATATATACATGTATTCCACAATTTAAAAAGAAGAATTTTTGAAAAAGAACAAAGGAGGTACATAAAAAACATTGAAGTGGATTCCAAACTTCTTAACACCGAGACACTTTAATATGTATTCTCATGTTGTAGTGACTTTCAACTATAAAATTATTTCATTTCTACTTCAATGCTTCTGTTCTCAATATTAATGTAAATATGTGATAAGCAGTATATGTGATACGTGTGCCCCAAAGGGTCTAAAAGGTTTAGAACTACGATTAAGAGGGAACAGAAGAGAAAAGAAATGGGTAAATTTTGTAATTATGTGCTCAAAATTATTTTACAATTTGATGTAAAGAAAAATGTGTTGTATGATTTGATCTTTCTTGGCCCAATTTGTCAAGTAGAACAACTTATGAAATTATAATTTAACTCTGCAATCAGTCATGTCTTAGATTTGTTTAAGAGAGACTGTTGTGACAAAGAGCAAGACTGGCATGGACCGTACTAGGTTTTAAATGCCTATAGATCTAAAACTCTGTAATTTAGCTTAGATTGGAGAAAACTGTGGCAATCTCCAGTGAGAGAATTCACAAGAATCAAAAGCTACCTTTATGTCTTCTCTCTGTACACTGAAGCTGATGCAGCTTTCTATGGAAACAGACTTCTTAAGACACATTGCAATTTTTATCAACAAACATTTATCAATATGACATGTAGAATATTTTATAGTAATTTATTTCATTTTTTCACAAATTATAAATTGAAACCTTTTGTTGATAATACTTTTCTAATTAAGGAACCTGAAACAAAAATTCAACAAGGAAAACACAGATAGTTAATCCTCAAACTAACACTTTGATCCAACTAAACCACCCTTACATTCGGTATCATTAATACAAAAACTTGTTCATTTCACATTGCCCACAATGTTGCTGAAGCACAATACTGAACGGTAACTTAATAAGCAAAGGCAGCACATAGCAATCTCAGCCTCTTTAAATTTATATCAATTTGAGTGAATTTTTAAAAACGGAATCTGCAGAGAAACCAACTGAATAAAGTTGAAAGTCTCCTGAGCTGAAGTGGGAAATCATCATTTCTCCTCATCACTACCATAGATTCCTCTGTTTTGACATCTCTGTGTTTTCTAGTTCCTCTTTGTGGGGTTGCCATTAATATATATGATACTAGACAAATCTTTTCATATCCTGAACTATTACCATCCTTTTAAACATATTAGATGGAAAAAAACTTCAATCTTCTCTGTATTCCTTAAGTATAGATATATGACAAAATTGTTTCCAGTTACATTTGGTAAATTATGATAAGTGAGCAAGAATAAAGGATATTTGAAAAGAGATAAGGAATAAATGGATAGAACATGTTCTCAATAGGAGGTTATAAAACAGTGTTATTACCAAATTATGACTTCATTGCAAAAAAGTGAAATGGAAAACTGTATCAACTCTATTTATTGAGTTAAGCAGCATATATCTTTCTGATTAATTATAGTGATGAGTAATTTTCTTCATCACATTTAAAGATTTATAGCACTCCCAGGAAGCATAAAGTTACTTTTGTAATCATAATACAAACCACCGAACCCAATTAAGTTATCATTAGGAACAATAGAGGAATTTGAGATTATTCATAAGTTTTATTTGGGCATAGATGTGAGATGCATTCTACCATCTCATTCTTGGTATAGGAATATATAATAACTAAGAACAAACAGAAAATTATTTGTACAACGACAATCTCCACTACTATTTCATTCTTTTACTTCTGTGTACAAGATATGAATTGGATACACTTAAAACTCAAGCAATGAAAACTAGCTTGGGAAAAGATTGTCAAATTTTAATCACCTTTTAAGTAACTCATAGGAATTATTATGACTATGTTCTAAATAACTTAATGTAATATTGGAAAATAAGTATAAAAGTATAAAGCACTATTTCACTGATCAAGTAATTACTCAATAAACTTCACATAATAGTGACAACCATGTCTACAACCTTTGAATATACTATATTTTCATAATATGAAAAGGTTTTATGGGAATTATTATCAAACATTTAAATATATACCTATATAAATTCATAGTTCATTAAGAACCACTAAGATTGTAATTAATTATAGTCTAATTTGTACTTGAGAGACATTCCTATCACCCAAACAATTTATCCATATGTGTATGTATTTGTTCAGTATGAATGGTTCAATTATAGTTAAAGTCAAAATTTAAGTGACCATCAGGAAATGACTTCATTATTTTTATATTATTATAGATACTGTTACTTTTAGAAAATAGCCTTTGCTATATAATATGGAGGTAACTCATGATTTCACTAAAGTGAAAGGACATTTCTCTTAAAATGCCAATAATCCTCTTTAAGAAATAAATTTTAGCAATATCAATTTCAGAAATATCTGAAAGATGACACTGTATGTATATGTGCAATGTTAAGGACTGTGATCACAATTGTCAGTGTGGATTTTTCTTTTTAATTTATAAAGACCAAATTCACAGTTTTGAAGTGAATGATTATTGCATATCTTCATTTAAGGTCAGGCAAATTTTTGAACATGTTAATCAAAGAGAATACTCATTGTCATATCTTGCTTCTGACATTTAAGAAAAACTCTTCATGCAAATGAGGTATGTGACTAAACTACCAAAGGAGTATATCAAATGCTTAGCAGAGAGATACAATGAAGTTCTCTATATTGACTGAAGTCCTTCATGTGCTTCGTCTCAAGTGCAAATTAGTCTTAGATTCTTCCCTTTGAAGTAGTGTTACCCTTGTACATACACTGCTTAAGGCATACTGATATCTATCATGAATCAAAATTAAAGAATCAACTTAAAATACGTCCATGCACAGAACTTTTATTTCTTATAAAAAATTGCCTAGTCTAGAAGGCATTCTCTGTTCATCAAACTATTTTTTTTCTTACCACTTATAATTGGCTTTTTAAAACTTGAAATATCAGCTCATTTTCCTCTAAGATAATTTTGTTCAAATACTTGACTTAGTTATCTGTTGATTTGATTTTTAATAATTAACTATCTATTTTGCTCTAATTTCCAAAGTCTATTTATTATACAAATTGGACTTCATCAAATAAGAGTACTTAATTGCATGTGTTTGGGATACAGGTTTTACCCACTTATGTTTTACAAATCTTAAATGCAAGGGATGGTGACTTTTAAGAGGAAACCACACCACACACCTTTCCTCCTGAGCTGGACTACTTTCTGGAGCTGACTGGCTGACAGAAGGTTCAGTTTCTTCTGGGTTTAGCTTGTTGAGTGAAAGCTCCATGTCTTAGAGTGTTTTATTTAGCTTCTTGTCCACTGGCAGTAATGACATCATGAACAAGTCAAAACAGTCACTTATTTAATCAAGACTGCTTTTCCCAAAACCTAAATAAGGAAGCAAACAAGGATGTTCGGCATGGCTAGAATGATACACAGAGGTGCTGCTTTACTCTGGTCTGTAAATATTCGTGTATCCTATCACAGTGCTGTGCTGTGAATTTAAAAGTCAATAAATAGGTCAGTAGGGAATCCCTCATATTCTACTCTATATCATGGATTTAGTGTTGACAATATCATTTTACCAGTCTCTTTCAACCTTAACTTTAAATTTAACTGTTATTTTCTATTCTAGGGAGCGTGACGCAACTCCAACAGCAAAATATTTTTGCCTAGTATTTTTTTTTTTTTCTGATTCAGGCGTACTACAATTATATTCTATTATGACAAACTGAATTTAAATTTATAAAAATTTATTGGGTATTATGATTATCCTAGACACCAGTGTGTGTATAATCAGCCTATGTGACACCTAGAAGCAAAGTGACACAGGGAATTTCAATACAGTTCTGTAAAGTCATAATCGAAATGATTTCTGTAGATTATATTCTTGAGGAAATGAGCGCTGAATTGGAAATTTGCATATGGTAAAACTGATGAATTGAGCAGCATTTTAAGGTTCAGTTTTTGTGTGGCACAAAACTCTAGAGTCAGAAATAAGGCTGGGGAAGAGGTCAAGGATTTTACCTTAGTTCCAGAGCTAGACTTAAAAAATGTTCTTTTTTTTTTTTTTTAAATTAGGTATTTTCTTTATTTACATGTAAATTTCTCCTTTCCCAGTTTCCCCTCCAAAAAACAAACAAACAAACAAAAACAACAAGAACAAACCCCTCTTGCCTCCCCCCTCCCCATGCCTGCCACCCTACCCTCTCCCACTTACTGGCCCTGGCATTCCCCTACACTGGGACATAGAACCTTCACTGGGCCGAGATCCTCTCCTTCTATTGATGATCAAATTTGCAATCCTCTACTATATGCATGCTGCCAGAACAATCAGTCCCACCATGTATAGTCCTTGGTTGGTGGTTGAGTCCCTGGGAGCTCTGAGGATACTAGTTAGTTCATATTGTTGTTCGTCCTAAAAATGTTCTTAAAAAAGGTCTGGGATGTAAATAAAGAAAATACCTAATTAAAAAAAAAAAAAAAAAAAAAAAAAGGTCTGGCTGATGTATCATTACTAGAAGAAGGGAAAGGACCATGCACTTCTGTTAACATAACATTTCTCTGGAGAAAAATGCATGTTTGTATTAAAAGACACAGTGTAGATATCAAGTAGTATTTTTGGCATTCATTCTTTATATTTATATTGAGCAATATTCTTTTTATGTTTGACCTTTGAAATACAGATGTTTTACAATCACATACTTAAACTATAGCATCCATAGACAATTTGGCTCTTGCTGTTTTCATCGGCATTTGTTCTGTGTCTCAAATTGTATTTGTCCAGTTGTTTCAAGTCAATCTTGGACCAACCACCAAATATAGTTACTAATAAATCTCTTAGTAATAAACCTATAAAGATGAATGTTTCCATGCCCATGTCTATATCAAGTTGATTGTGAGTAGCCACAGAATATCAGTGACAGAGTTTTCAAAAGAAAGCCAACTACAAATGACAACTGTATCAGACTCATTCTAGTTTATTGAGAAGGCTACAACTGCAAATGCTGATCAATTATCATTGATAACATCATTCAGTGTAAGATACATAGCAAACTTATAAGAATTATAATGTATGCTTGGATATAATACTTATTAATCAACTTTGAGTTTTGAAAATCTAAAGTTATGTTTACAATAAAATATTGAAAAATGATGGAAACATGATCCATTAAATAATTGAAGGTAGGTTGGTGTCCCCATCCCTCCACTGAGGCAATGAATGATTTGGAAAAGAGTAAGGAAAGCCACACAGCAAGAAGCAATGAGTGACATACCACATACGGAGCCCAGATCACAGGAAAACAGTAAGTAAACCTCTTGGATGGATAAACAGTACAGTGAACATAAACTAATTGAAATGCATATGAACATGTGATTTAAAATGATGCACAGATTTAAACAAAGAATTTTCAACTAAGGAAACTCGAATGGTCGAGAAGCACCAAAAGAAATGTTCAACATCCTTTTTTAAAAAAAAAAAAAATTAGGTATTTTCTTTATTTACATGTAAATTTCTCCTTTCCCAGTTTCCCTTCCAAAAAACAAACAAACAAACAAACAAACAAACAAAAACAACAAGAACAAACCCATGTTGCCTCCCTTCTCCCCATGCCTGTCACCCTACCCCTTAGTCATCAGGGAAATGCAAGTCAAAACAACCCTGAGATTCCACCTCACACCAATTAGAATGGCTAAGATTCAAAACTCAGGTGACAGCAGATGCTGGTGAGGATGTGGAGAAAGGATACTCTTTCATTCCTGGTGGGATTGCAAGCTGGTGCAACCACTTTGGAAATCAATCTGGTGGTTCCTCAGAAACTGGGACATAGTACAACCTGTGTACCCAGGTATACCACTCCTAGGCATATACCCAGAAGATGTTCCAACATGTAATAAGGACACATGCTCTACTATGTTTATAGCAGCCTTATTTATAATAGTCAGAAGCTGGAAAGAACCCAGATGTCTTTCAGCAGAGGAAAAGATACAGAAAATGTGGTACATTGTCACAATGGAGTACTAATCAGGTATTTAAAACAATGAATTCATGAAATTCGTAGGCAAATGGATGGAACTAGAAAATATCCTGAGTGAGGTAACATAATCACAAAGAACACATATAATATGCACTCACTGATAAGTGGATATCAGCCAAGAGACTCAGAATACCCAAGTTATAATTCACAGACTACATGAAGCTCAAGAAGAAGGAAGACCAAAGTGTGGCTGCTTCTTTCCTTCTTAGAAGGGCGAACAAAATACTCAAGAGAGCAAATATGGAGACAAAGTGTGGAGCAGAGACTGAAGGAAAGGCCATCCAAAGACTGCCCCACTTGGGGATCCATCCTATATACAGTCACCAAACTCACACACTATTGTGGATGCCAAGAAATGCATGCTGACAGGAGCTTGATACAGCTGTTTCCTGAGAGACTCTGCCACAGCCTGACATGTACAGAGGCAGATGCTCACAGCCATCCATTGGACTGATCACATGGTCTCCAATGGAGGATTTAGAGAAAGGACTGAAGGAGCTGAAGAAGATTGCAACCTCATAGGAATAGCAACAATATCAACCAACTAGAGCTTCCAGGGTCTAAACCACCTACCAAGGAGTACATATGGATGGACCCATGGCTCCAGCCATATATGTAGCAGAAGATGGACTTGTCATGCATAAGTAGGAGAAGAGGCCCTTGGTCCTATGAAGGCTCCATGCCCCAATGTAGGGGAATGTGAAGGTGGGGAGGCAGGAGTGTGTAGGTGGGTGGGGGCATATCCTCATAGAAGCAGAAGGACGGGGTGTGGGATATGGGGTTTCTGGGAGGGGAATTCAGGAAAGGGGATAACATTTGAAATGTAAATAAATAAAATATCCAATAAAAAAGTTCAGAAATAAGTTGTTCCAATAGGATTCAAATTGATCCATTTTAGAATTGTCAGGATTTGTTCTAGAATAAAATATAAAAGTAAATCTAATGTAACAATAAGGACTTTTTAAATTGAAAATGGATTTTAAAACATAATACATGATGTACTTTCTAAGCATTTTAAATACTTAGAACAACTGGGTTTTCTTTTTTTTTTTTTTTGGTTTTTCGAGACAGGGTTTCTCTGTGTAGCTCTGGCTCTCCTGGAATTTAGTCTGTAGACCAGGCTGGTCTCGAACACAGAAATCTGCCTGTCTCTTCCTCCCAAGTGACAACTGATTGATTTAAAAACTTTGATAGCCATGCTGTCAGTCACTTTCTGTTTTCAGAAACTGATAAGCGAAGTTAAAATACTTATTCAAAGGAATATCATCAATGAATAATATTACAATTCCAAAATCTAGGATTCTGAAGTCTAAGAATTTAACTAACTGGCCTCCCTCATGTTTTTCTCTATGTTCAAAATTTTTACTATTTATTTGCAAAGTATCACTAAAATGGATACACAGGGTAACAAACATTTTTATATTATAAAGTTAAACGTTTTTTTTTTTTTTTAAATAGGAGTTTTTATGAGAAAAACGTTTGTGAAATAAGAGTTTTATGTAATAGAGACAGACTAACTATAGATAGTTGAGTTTTTCTAGTACATCTATATAAATCAGTTTTGGACCTTTAAAAATGATTTTGGCTTCTGTTATGTAAAACCCCATGTTACACAATTTTGTGAATTAATACAGAAATGGCAAGGATAGTTTTCACTATATCTCCTATTCTGAACAACAGATAAAAGCAGCACCTCTCTATACATAAATGCACAGTCCACCCCAGGCTTTCTTTATTATTAGATATTTTCTTCATTTACATTTCAAATGTTCTCCCTTTTCCTGGCTTCCCCTCTGAAAAGCCCCCCTGTTCCCTCCCCCACTTCCCCTGCTTACCAACCCACCCTCTCCTGCTTCATGGCCCTGGCATTCTCTTACACTGAGGCATAGAACCTTCACAGGTCCAACTGCTTCTCCTTCCATTGATGTCCAAAAAAGGCATACTCTGCTACATAGGTACTGGAGCCATGAGTTCCACTATGTGTACACTTTGGTTGCTGGTTTAGTCCCTGGGAGCTCTAAGGGTACTAGTTAGTTCAAATTGCTGTTTCTCCTACAGGGCTGCAAACCCTTCAGCTCCTTGGATATTTCTTTAGCTCTTTCACTGGGGACCCTGTGCTCAGTCCAATGGATGGCTACAAGCATCCACTTCTGTATTTTTCAGGCACTGACAGAGCCTCTGAGGAGACAGCTATATCAGGCTCCTGTCAGCCAGCACTTGCTGGCATCCACAATAGTGTCTGGATTTGATGACCAAATATGGGAAGGATTCCCAGGGGGAACAGTCTCTGGATTGTCCTTCCTTCAGTCTCTGCTCCACACTTTGTCTCTGTAACTCCTTCCATGACTATTTTCTTCCACCTTCTAAGAAGGACACAAATATCCACAGTTTGCTCACCTTCTTCTTGAGTTTCATGTGGTTTGTGGATTGTATCTTGGGTATTCTGAGATTCTGGGCTAATATCCACTTATCAGTGCATGCATACCATGAGTGTTCTTTTGTGATTGGGTTACCTTACTCAGGATGATATTTCCTAGTTTCATGCTTTTGCCTAAGAATTTCATAAATTCACTGTTTTTAATACCTCAGTAATATTCCATTGTGTAAATGTACCACATTTTCTACCTCCTTTCCTCTCTTGAGAGGCATCTGGGTTCTTTCCATCTTCTGGCTATTATAAATAAGGCTGCTATGAACATAGTGGAACATGTGTCCTTATTACATGTTGGAACATCTTCTGGGTATATGCCCAGGAATGGTATAGCTGGGTCCACCGGTAGTACTATGTCCCTTTTTCTGAGGAACTGCCACATTGATTTCCAAAGTGGTTGTACTCTCACCACTTGCAATCTTACCAGCAGTGAAGGAGTGTTCCTCTTTCTCCACATCCTTACCAGCATCTGCTGTCACCTGAGTTTTTGATCTGAGCCATTCTGACTGTTATGAGGTGGAATCTCAGGGTTGTTTTGTTTTGCATTTCACTGATGACTAAAATTGTTGAACATTTCTTTAGGTGCTTCTCAGCCATTCAGTATTACTCAGTTGAGAATTATTTGTTTAGCTCTGTACCCCATTTTTCAATAGGGTTATTTGATTCTAACTTCTTGAGTGCTTTGTATATATTGGATATTGGCTCTCCATCAAATGTAAGGTAGGTAAAGATCTTTTCCCAATCTGCTGGGAGCCTTTTTGTCTTATTGATAGTGTCCTTTGCCTTGGGACTTCATAAAATTGCAAGCTTCTATAAGACAAAGGACACTGTTAATCTGTTTTTAAAAAATCAGATCTTTGAAAATTTTGTATAAAGCATTTTGATCACATTCAGCTTTTTCACTACTCCTTCCCAATAAATTTCCTTTTTTACCCACATTTGATCCCCTCCTTTTCACCAACCATGTACAATATCTGTTGTATTTATATTCCTGGATTTTTGTGCCTTTGAAGAAATTCACTAAGCAGCACTATATTCTTACAGACACTGGTCAGTCCCTCTCCTACAACCTATCAATTGCCAATAACTCCTTTTCCAGACCTGGAATTTTGGGTTCAACTCACCTCCATGTTGGGATGTGATTGAGACTGAACTTGCACGGATCTTGTGTATGTTGTAACAACTGTTGTGAGTTCATCCATGCAACTGCCCTGTTATATCTGGAAGATATTCTTTCATTGTAGTCATTCACCACACATGGTTCTTACCCTCTTTTTCCTCTTTCATCTGAAAAGTTCTATGAGAATTTGAAGGATGCATATAGCATAAATATTTATCTTAGGGCTGAGTAGTCTCATATTTTTGACACAGACCAGTTTTGTGACTCTGAGCTAATCACCATCTGTTGAAAATAGAAAATTCATTGATAAGTGGTAAAATAAACATCAAGTAAATGAAGCCCCTTTCACTGTGTGCTTGGTATGTTGACATCCATGTCATTTAACTTTGATGCATGGATGAAGACTATGACTACAGATATCTTGGTGACTCATGACTTTCTAGATGAATTTTCATTATCATAAAAACTTTGCTTTTAAAACCAAGAAATGTTTTCCCTTGGCAAGACGTTCTTTACTTTTAATCAGATCTATGACAAAGTCTTAATTTAAGAAGTCTCTGGTAAACTGAATGGCAGCATCTAATATTCCCATCAACTATGTATCCTCTGAAAATATAAGGTATATGTAGATAGTCAGTGATTTTTGAAAATATGACATGCTTTAACCTTTACTTTTGGCATGCATATTATAGTTGTTCTGTGTTAAAACAATGTTGCTTCATTTCTAAATGATTAAAGAAAGAGTAACTTCAGTACTTTATTCTCTTAGATAATTTGACTATATTTATATGCTTTATTCTTTCTCTCAAGATGCTGAGGTCAGCATTATAGATACAACTAAAAGATCCATGTGGCTTTTTTCATTCTACTACTATGGGTACAGAGCTCAATTATGCAAACACTGGAAAGCTAGGAAAACACATCCTCAAGATAAAATTGATAACTACAAAGTCTTGTCAATAACTGTGTGGATAGAAATCTCTGGATACCCGAGAACAGCAAAAACGTCAAAATATATCCTCTAGATGACTTTAACATTAAAGTTTGGAATCTTGCTAATAGAGACAGCATTCAAAAGTGAAGCAGCCAACCAACTTGATCTGGGACCAGTGATGTAGGTAAAAAGTAAGATTGTGACATTAATTTAATTCAAAAATAGTCAAGGAGAATTCTGGTACTTTTGGACATAATTCTGCCTGTATCTGAGAAAATTGAATTTGAAGTTTGTCAGTATTTTTAAAGCTACATTCATGAGTCAACTTATTTTCAGACTCACAAGGCATGGAAAATGTCTTGTTTGTGTTCATTGTTATTAGGAGAGTATATGTCGTGTATTGATGTGGCTAAAGAAATTAACCCCAAAAAGAATGTAAATCTTCAACATCATGAATCATAGGAAAAGGATAGATTCACAGTAGGATTATAAAATAATATATATCAGTGTATTGTGTTGTGATCATAGTAAGTAAGTACTGATTTTCATGGTTTTTCAAAGGAAAAATAGGTGACCCCAGCAATGAGTTAACTTATTTATAATAACAAAGTGTTGCACCTAGGATTTAAACAAGCCCCTTCTTATTGTAAGCCATATGTTCTGCTACATTGCTTGAAGGAGAGGTTAATAGAGTGCTTTTGAGAACGGTTCATTTTGTGTCAAACCTCACAGAAGGTTGTCAAGGAGGCAGTATTTCAGTCTGAGCTTAAGGTTTACAGCAAGAACGGAATTTAATTAGACAGGAAGTGCATTGAATAGAGACTGCAATACTAAACAAAATTAAGAGATTTATTTGTGAAAAAGAAGATGAAAAAAGTTATAACTATACTTATGAGATTGTGAAAAAATTATCATTTGCTGTGGACATTTTGTTTTAAGAATTTGGACGTCTGGTCTCAGGATGGTATGTTTCCTACAGGATGAGCTTATAACAAACTATTTGAAAAACTAAATTTTAGCTCATTGTACCTTTAGCTTTAGACATAAGTGGTGTGTGACATTCTATGAATGCAGTCAAAATGATAGGAGAAGCAGTTAACTACACATCAAAATTTCAAAGAACTAAACATTTGAAAGTACAAATCAGATGTTTCACTTGGCATGGCTATGCACATCATCTGATACCTAATCACCATTGATTTTAGGTATCAGGATGCAGATCAGAGTATTTCCACTGAGAAGAGTTCTATGGGGTCATAATCATCATGACTAATGTTGCTTCACTTATGAGTGGTTAAAGAAAGAGGAATAATTTCAGTACTTCATTCTCTTAGATAATTTGACCAAATCGCTACACCCAATCTCTTCTGTCTTTAGGATGAGACAGACTATAAGATGTGAGCTTTCACTGTGAAAGTATGAGAAAGTTATGAAGATTCTTCCAAGCATCTTTGAGTCATTGAAGGGAATAGGAGCTATGGACTACATCTGAATCATATACTATACTCATAGGTTGTATGAGACCCAATAGAAAACCAAAAACTACTGTACAACTTGAAGAATGGTATACACAAAGTTTAGAGGGACTACTACAGGACAGTATGCAGCATTCTGAAAATATGATATCAAAGTAAGCCTAAATTGTCAGTATTTGGAAGCAAACAGAAACCAATAATAGCAGTACCATTAAAAACAGATCCCTACGTAAGTTTATGGTATGAAGCCTCAAAAATATGAAGACTATTAGATAAAAAGAAATGTCAAATTCTCTAACAAGGAATTACAGTTGGATTGTGGTATTTGATTGAGGCTTAACCATTTGGCCTATTATCTCTAGCTGATGATACTGTTTGAGAATGCTAAGAAACCTATGACAGGTTTAGACTTGCTAAAGGAAATGTCTTTGGGAGAAGGCCTAGAGAGTCTATAGCTTCACTATGCTTCTAGTTTTCTATTTGCTTTCTTCATTTGTTTGAAGAGGTCATCTTTCAGCTTCTTACTGGACTGCCTGCTCCTCCCATGACTCACCTGCCACTGTGGAAGCCCTTGATACTCCCATAACTGTAAACCAATAAAAAGTCTTTCTACCACAAGTGAGTATCACAACAACAAAACGTAATTAACACATTGGCTGACTTCAGTTGAACACTAGAGTGAAATTGTATCTGTAACACATATAGAGGCTACACAATTTGCAGAAGAATTTTAATCCGGCTGCTCTGATCACATCCAAAGCCTGTCAAAGTCAGGTCAGGGGAAGTCACCTGGAATGGAGGAAATCCCTTAGTTATATGCCTTTCATCCCTCTAACTGGTATACCAAAGTGACACCTAATTGAGGGGCAGACAAAATGAAAAATCAGAGAAAATTTTCACAGTATGAGTCAGAGATAAGAAATGTCCAATTCTCAGTAGAAAAGCTATTTCAGAGCAAGGCATACAGAGAAAGCAAGTCAGTTGTATTCATTCAGTTGAGGTCAGTCAGTTTGGTTAAGTCAGTTGGGAGTCAGTGCAGTAAGTACAGTTCAGTGAATATGACTTCCTTCATGAGGTCATGCAGTTCACTGCAGATCAACAGAGGCACTTGAAGCCAGGAAATAGAAATGAGCCAGAAAAGTTAAACAAATATTCAGAGTTACTTTGAGGCCAAGCAGAACAATTCAGTGAGAAGCCGAGAGAAGTTATATTAAATTAATCAGCTTGAAGAGGAGTTAAGCCAGAATAACCAAATAGAATCAACAGAGTAAAGTTCAGAAAGAACCAGAAAGGGTGAGCTTATTGAGCAGTAAGCCTCCAAAATGACAATTACAACATGCAAATAAAAGTTACATTTATATGAATTAATCTATAATGCCAAAAATGCTAAAATTCTTTCCAAGAACAATAAAGGTAAATAAGACTGAAAGCTTAGGACAATCCTCAAAATCTTGACTTCTAGATGATGTGCTATAAGGAAATTATCACACCTGGATTGACCAATATTTATAATATAAATTTTTTTCAAATTATGAGCAATTGTGAAGCCTAATCCCGACAAAGAACAGAGAAAGCACACACTTTGTTATAAAATATGCTTCAAATAATGTGTGCCTTAAATTAGAAATGGAATTTGGGGGCAGCCCCTTAGGATGAATAACAATTACTAACTAGTACCCTCAGAGCTCCCAGGGACCCAACCACCAATCAAGGACTATACAGGTTGGGACTGAATGTTCTGGCAGCATGTGTATAGTAGAGGATTGAAAATTCGATCATCAATAGGAGGAAAGGACCTTGGCCTTGTGAAGGTTTTGTGCCCCATTGTAGGAGAATGCCAGGGCCAATAAGTGGGAGAGGGTGGGGTGGCAGGCATGGGGCGGGGGGAGGCAAAAGGGGTTTGTTCTTGTTTTTGTTTGTTTGTTTGTTTTTTGGAGGGGAACTTGGGAAAGGAAAATTTTACATGTAAATAAAGAAAATATCTAATAAAAAAAATTAGAAATGGAATAGTAACAAGGTCAAAGAAAACATTCAAATTTTTCCTATATCCTCAATTGTGAAAGATTAAGTGCCACCCTGGTAGCACTACTTTGAGTTGTTTTGAAAATGTTAGAAATTGAGGCCTACTGTAAGATAAGTTTACTTGAGGAGTGTTCCTATATGTGCATGTGTCTATGTATATATGTATACATGTATGATGTATATATACATGTGAGATATATGTATGTATATGTTTATGTACAAATATGGTATACATATGAACATCTGTTCCTGTATATATAAATACATATATATAGAAGTATATCAAGAATATTCTTTATGTAACCTCTCTTATATATATAATCCTTTCTGCTTTCTCACAGTATACAGTCTCTGCTTCTTGATCGCTAATATGAAAATGTTTTTCTCTGCTAAGTACTCCCCTCTGTGATGGGCTGACTCCATCCTTTAGTATCCCTATTAGAGAATGATAGTAGAAATTTCTACTATTACAGATAAAGAAACTCAGTGTCATGGGTCATAAAACCAATTGCTGCATGTACAGAAATAAGAAAAAGAGCTCTAACAGACGAGCGATTCAAGAGAAATTACTACAATATTGGATTCACCCTGTTTATAGGGTGTGATCCCAGGTCAATAACTTAAACATTACCTGCTTTATTTACCTCATAAAAGAGGAAATCATACATCAACAAATACAGTTTTCTTAATTATCAAGTATACATAGTATTGAAGATAATACACAATAAAAGATGAGAGTTAAATCCATGTAAAACATGTTACCCAGTGTATAGCATACAGTGGAAAAATATTAAATGTCATTTATTAATGCATTATTAATGTGTAACTTTTTATTATGTGTCCTCAATACTATAAATGCGTACTTTTTTTAGATCACACATATTTTATCTAGGATGTTTATCTACAGTGAATAATGAAGTCGTCTAATAAAATGAATCTGAGTATTTCCCAGAGGGGCTATAAACAGCACAAGATACCTACCCCTTAGCAAGAACCAGGCAATTTGTGACCATATTATCATGGCATAGATTATTTTTACAGTCCTCTCTTCAAAGTTATCTATCTGAAGTAATTTTTTGTGCATGTATAAAATTACAATTATTGTCTGTTACAGGATGGCCTGAGAGAAAAGAGGCACTTTTAAAGAGTTAGACTGTGAAATTGCCATTATCCTGGACTTGACCCTGGAATCATTATTCTTCCAATTAGATAAGTTTCACACATGACTACAGCAACAATGATGTGTAAATATTTTTTTATATACACAAAGGAACTAAAGTGTTTTTGAAGAAATTGCACACTGAAGAAAATTGTAACTTTAAGATCTCAGCAGGACTAAATTGGCAGCTTAATTTTTGCAAATCATTTGTTTAAGTATATCCAAAACACATAATAATCATATATGCACATTAATTTATATGTGTGACTAGCATATATTAACCATAAATATTTAATTTGCTTTACAAAAAACACACTTGAAAGGCTAATCATTTTACTCTTCAAATAAGCTTTTTTTTTCCTGAGAAAAATAACTTTTTTAAAATATCTAGATTAGATGAACTTCTGTTTATGAAAATGTCAATATATACTTAAAAGTGACCAGAATGTGTGTGCATATGCAATTGAAAGCATCCAACTTTTGTAGCTCCTGGAAAATGTAGACAATTTCATTTTATGTTCTATATTTCTCTGATAACTTTTTCTAAATAGAATCTAACAGGAATTTTACTGGACCTCCCTTGTATCCTGCTAAACACTCTTGATTACCTGTACAGAATAAGGAATTATCTCAGAGGACAATGTTTAATTGTAGCCACATGCAGAATATGACCTTTAAAATGAAATTAACACAAGCAAATTCTTGCATCATCTCATTCATGTTTTGCTTACTATTAACTATCCAACTCTGGAACTATGCCAAATACTTATTTTGTGAATTATTGTCATCCTGTTAAAGACAGCTTCAAAAAAAAAAAAAAAGACCCATCTTTTTTATCACCAACCAATTCCTAGAGTCAATAAAATGAAGTACTTTTATGTACAGTATTTACTGAAAACATTGCATATTATCACTCAGCTTCTTCAATAGTGGAAACCTACTGGGAAGCTAAACAAGTTGGGTAAAGAATTCTTAATTCACTTCTGTCAAATACACAATAAAAATAGCTAGAATTCCCATGTACTACCACAAGAAATCAGACAGGCAGAGATTCTCTTCTGTTTCATTTTCCCATGAAACCAGCTCTACTGTGGTACACACAAATTGAGGGTTTACTCATCCCAACTTGGAGTTGTATCTTGTTTTGTTTTATTGTTTGCTTTTGTTTTGTTCTCCCCTTTTCCCATGAATTACATGATCATCTTCTATTCATCTCTTTCCTTTGTGGTTTGAAAAAAAATACTGTATATATACAAATACTATATGAGAAGCAGTGTAAGAGATGAAGAATTTCACCTTATGATTTGAGGGGATATAGTCCATCTCAGTGAGGAAATTATATCAGTCAAAAGGAGAGGCAGCCAGTCACAATGTGTTCATAGTCAAAGCACAGAGCTCTTTCTTCTATGCAATCCAGAAACCCAGTCCAAGGAATTACTTTCACCTCAGTTACCCTAATAGATGTTGTCCCACATGTGTGCTCAGAGCCTAAACTTTTAGGTCATTCAAGATTCTTTCATGGTGACTATCAATTATAAGCTATCATATTTAAGTTAGCTAAACTTTGGCCTAAAAACTAGATTTCTCAGCTGTATACAGACATTTAACAAAGCAAAAGTCTAGATAAACCAATAGATTCATTTTGGAATCTGAGTCTAAGGATCGAAGTCATATTTAGTTTTATCAAAAGCCCCGTTGTGTGATTCAGATCAGTTTGGATCAGCACATAATTGGGTATTTTCATTACTAGATACTCTACTGAGAGCCAGCGATGTATTCAAAACCAATTAAGAGTTATATTGACAGGGTTTTAATCTACTTTAAAGCTATCTGTAATCATAAAATTGTGAAGAAACCCATATTTTTATAAAAGCATTCCTAGTTTAAAAATAAAAATTTTATTACACATGAAAGAAAAATTTAAAAATTAATATATTTGTTATGTGAACTTCAATGCAATGTGAATTAACAAAAAAGCTAGTTTATAATAGAATCAAAATTCATAGAAATTATGTTTATTAAATTTCTAAGAAGTAATCTATACTCTAAATACCTGCACATCTAAAGGTAATTATTTTCCCCCTTTAAGGTCTTTTATGTTTAATAACTTAGAAATCTTCTTCAATACTAGATCTTACAGATTTAGCCCTTGAACAGTGGTAATCCCATAAAAATTAAAGGCCAAGTGCCCTCTGCTCTCCAATTGTGTGTTGTACCCCTCAGGCTCCTATGGCATTTTCTGTTTAATTTCATACCCTGTAGGATACGGGAAAACATAAGTAATCGAGATTTTACTATTTATTTAAGGAAAGTATTGAAATAGTATCCAATGCAAACTTTAAGAATCTTTATTACCTTATTGAATATAATTAGTAAAATTTCTGTACTACCAAATCTCAATTGATATACTAATTAGAACCTAAATTTATATTGACTTGCCTCTTAATATAGCGACATAATATTTTTAATTATGCTAAGAGAGATTAGATTTCTGGCACTCCCTCTATGAAATTAACCTCTTGGTCCAATCTGTAGTAAATCTTGCCAGAAAAGTTCCTAGCTTTTCAACACATATAGACAGTTTATTTTATGTCAACAGAAATTGTGTTTCTTTGTGGGTGTCTGTGAGTGGGGATTGATTTGGGGTATGTGGATATAGAGAAGTCAGAGAGGGACTCCCAGTGTCCTCCACTATCACTCTCTACATTATTACCTTGAGCCAAAGTCTTCAGGCAGATATATCCAGACCTGGCATTTGGTGGATGCTGGAAATTCACACTCATCGTTAGGATCGCACTACAAGTATTATTGATGTGAGTAATTTTGTAATAACTCTAAGACCTTTGCCTGGATACAGCCTGTGCTTTGGCTCTTCCTGTCTTTCCTTTTGTTTCACGGAGTTTAGCTCAGGGATCGGATGCCACCAGCCCAACTACTGGCTTCCATTTGTTCCTACCTTTGCTCCAGGGTGTCTACCTGCATTTCCTCTGGGAGCCACAGTGGCCATCCCTAACTCAAGACTCTTGAATCTGTGGATAAAAGACGCACACCCATACTCAATTCCTTTAGAATTTGCCATCTTGGCACAACTGTTCCGTGCAGATACCTTCCCCTTGGAAAGGTATTGTTCCCTTACCAATTAATTATCTCCATTTCTCAAACTGCCCTAAACTTAGTGACTTTTTGACCTAGTCCCTGACAAACATCCTTGGCCACCTGCCCTTAGTGGAGCCCATAGCTCTCTCCTAGGTCTTACCTGATTGCAGTGTTCTTCTTTCTTCAAAGCCTGGTAGAAAAGTCTCTCTCTTTCCATGCATCTGTCTTTTCTTCGTGGGACCCAGAAGTCCCATCTATACCTTCAGCCCAGCAATTAGATCCTGGCTTGCTTTATTGACATATCAAGAAACAACTAGGGAATGTCTTTAATATCAGAACCTCCCCTTACATCCTTTTACCTATTGATTCAAATTCCCAAGCAATATATGCTATTCTTTAAATGAAGAATGCTATTTTGGCTATCCAGACTACTCTAATAAAGTTATATAGATGGTATATCGTAAGAACAATAGCAGTTTATTTTTCAAAGTTTCAAAGTCTACCTATTCAAGAACAAAGTGCTGGAAGGCTTTGTGCCTGTCTGGGAAGCCTCTGTTTCTCACTGCTTCAGAGACAGACACGTCTCCACTTCTACCACTCACAGAAAGGGTGAAATATGTTGAATGAATGATGAAAGCACCCATGAGGACTCCACTTCTATAGGTTCTTTTTTCCTTTTCTTTTTTTTTTTCCTGAAAGTCACATCACCTCTTTACATTATCACACTGGAGTTGTGACATTAGTATACAATTTGAGAAAGGATAGGTGTATTCCATCATCCCATTCTAACCCTGGCTTCCTAATGCCATTTATTCTTTTAAATACATTTATTTTCCTTAATATCCACATTTACTTAATATTTACATTTATTTTACCTTAATATTCATGAAAATCTTACTGTATATTATCTAAAACTTTACAGTGACGGATATGTCTTCTTTCCCTTAATGTTCTATCCTTTAGAACCCCGTGCTGAATTTGTGGTTTCTAGAAAAGAATCAGGGTGCTGAAGATCTAGGAATTCCAAACGCTACCAAACATTGTATCTGGTGGGTGTCTCTTTCTTCTTGCTTCACAGACTACTGTGCTCCCAGTAGATACATACACAGGAAGATGTTGAAGACCAGAAGTCACAGCAGCAGAAACTTCCCAACAAGTATTGCAGTAATTTTGGGTGACATACATTTTCATGATATCATCTTCTTCCAAGTAGAATGAGGGTGGGTGAGCCCTGTATTTGACACATTACTTTAATGTTAATGATGAATTCCACGCCTGACTTTACCAGTAAGAGATCTTGGAGATGAAAATGTCTGTCCTCTGTGCTTGAGAACATAATTTATGCCTCTACTGTATTGTTGTACACAGGTCAGAATTAAATGTCTAATGAGACCTCACTATATACTGAATCTTCTTTATCCTTTCTGTATAAGATGAACTTAGTGAACATTGCTGCAGGCCAGCTGATCTGGGCCTCCCTCAACCCGAGGGAGAAACGGGGTCCTAGTCAGGTCGACGAGGCGTATGAGAAGAAGTGATGGCAGAGACGACACATGAAGTACAGGATCTGAATGTATTTCTTAAAAATGGCATCAGACTTTTACAGTCATTGCAAAAGAGATGATAAATCTGGCAGCCTAGTAATTAAGGTACATTTAAGGTCGCCTAAAACACACTGAGTCTAAAGTAACTGCTATCTCCTCTGGATAGGCTCTGCATCCCACCCCCCTACCCCCACCCCCCGGGCCCAAGCACTCTGGGCCCGGGGAACTGTGGCCTATGTTCTACTGCGTGTCTCCATCCAAGAGAGAGTCCAAAACCAAGAGAGAGTCCAAGAGAGTGCACAAGTCCAAGAGAGAGCACAAAGTGAAAACCAGGCTTATATGGTATACAGGAAACAGGGCAAATGACAAGAGTCACATAGATGGGCGGGGGTCAAAAGGATCAGAGTGCAGGACTGAAGTGACCACTATACAAGGTCAGTAGGTAGGCAGCCAGATGTGAAGTAGGAGGAAGAGCAGTTGAGCCCTCCCTGCTGGGGCTATTTTGTATTCCTATGCTAATTCCCTGATTCTGCTCGAGGTAAGACTTGGATAGTCCAATCTGGCATTTCCTGTTAATTCTCTGGGTCTCGCTGGAGGGGAGCATCTGGAAGTTCTGACCTAACAGTTCTAGGTAATGTCCTTGAGTTTCTAGTATGTAAAACAGTTCTGACTATTATAGGGCTGTCCTAAGGTATGTGCTTGACCTTAGCTGCTAACTCTAAGGGTAAATCCTGTTTGACAGGCAGAATTAGGATGTATTGGAAACTTCGTGCTGGCCAGGAAACAATGCCCAATCTTAGCCATAAACGAATCATTTCTTGGGGTGCCTTTATGCCTAAATATGAGGGCGTGTTGATGATTGGAAAGACTGATCTGGAACACGGCTGAGTTAGGAGATTCCAGCGACTACCTTGAATACCCAGGAAGCACAGATACCCTTTTGGGTCCTTATTGCCTCTTACCCTTGATCAGGTTTTTTAAGCCCGATACTGCAGACGTGACTGTCGTAGACGAGTGTGCGTGGCAGAACATTATGCCAGTAGGTCTAATCCACGTCTTGGCTAATAACTTGTCCTTTTATTTAATAAGTACTGGCCATGAGGAATCATTTCTGGGTTGAATAACGAAACATTCATTATTCAGATGTGATAGGTAGAGTTGACTGTGAAAGAACAAGGGTCAAATAAACTGTGCACTTAACCTGTTGCCAATGCAAAGTATAGTTTTAATTACTATTAGGGAGCATCAGAAGAGGCCATAAGACCAGAGTTTCTTAAAAGGAAGAGCCTTTATAAGTCTAGAGCAAGCTAAAGCTACTGGCATTCAGGATGACTCCACAAAAGACAAACAAAATCAAAGAAAGCATATTGTTACCCAAGACCACCCTAACTAAATAAGCCCATTTCACTTTTCTTAAATTAAAAATCACAGATTTTGGGTGTCATAAAACAGGGAAATTTATGAGTAGTTTCCTTGTGTCTTTTATATAAATAATACCTATGGTTTGTGAGGAGCAGTACAAGCTCTCTAAGGTATTTTGTAAAAACTTGAATGCCCCCTTTCTAAAACTCACAGCATTTTTATTGGGTCCTACAGCTTTCTAATGGATGAATGAAATGGGATGAGAGACATGGCATCTCTTGTTTCATACCCTGTCTATCCACTCCTAATATTTTAATGGTCAAGTCAAATTCAACTTATTTCAGCATAAAAATATGTTTAACTTCTTAAAATTATATTTAAAATACTATAACACACAGCTAAATTTGGACTGTTGCTCATTATACTTGATATATATTGCATAAACCCCAACCTTCTAGTTTTGTGTCAGTTTAAGGAGATAAAGTCCATTAACATTAACCTGAATCCCAAACCAAAAAGTGAGTACTATTCTATTGAGTATTCCTGGGTTAAGTAATTCCTGTGATTCTGGAAAGGCCAAGATCAAGATTCTTAACCACAGAGGAGAAAAATATTTTTTTCTCTGAAATTGTGCCTATCATCCATTATTAATTAGCAAACTTTAGTGTATGCTATGGGAGGAGGAGAGGGAATAAAATTACACCCTTTCAAAGAATGCATGGAAACTGAATTTAGAAGAATAAAAATAAAGAGGGAAGACAAATAGAACAGAAACAAGGGAATGTGGGGAGATAGGAAGAGGAGATGGAAGATAAAACCCTACTACTCCTTTCTGTAAAGTCGGGGAACTTTCAGGTTCAAGTCTCCACAGAACACTTTTGACCATCTTGCATATAACACTCAGCTTGGGCTCATTTCTAGTGTTTCTCACATTCACTATTATAGGTAATATTGCTTTTAAACCAATTAAGTGACTGGATAGGATTTATGTTTGTTTCTCTGAAGAGGGAGTAAGATTACACACAAATTTTGGAGTCCAGAATAATGGCTCTCTTCACAAACACTGTATCACATTATTATCTTTCCTATTGAACAGAATAGTCACTGGGACAGGTCTCTTCAACATAGAGTCTGCATCTCATGGTTTTGTGAGGTTTGGGGTAGGTGGTCATGTAACTGATGTTTTTCAAAGGAAGTAGAGCAATAGCTATGTTTGCTTGTCCCAAGTGGAGAGTTTAGGATGCAGCAGTGCCAGCTAGGGCCTCACCTCTTATCACTAGTACTTTTCCACTTGAAAACATCCAATAATAAAGCCCTGAGAGATGATGGATTCATAAAATGAAGAAGCCTGGGTCACTGAAAGATCACTTGAAATACAGCCATCCAGTGAAGATGAATAATCTCCCAAAGCTGTTATGTGAACTTAAAGTAAACTTCTATGACATTATGTCTTAACATATTTGAGTCTGGAAAATCAAATATGTTAAGTTTAGGAAATGAACAACAAACAAGTAAAATACTGTCCTTGTATCCTTAAGTCAAAAAATTCATTAGTCCTTGCAGAAAAATAAATGGCCCAATTTAATATTAAATAAACTAAATTTGCATAAAATTATAAAATACATGGCAAACCACAATAACATAAACCATAGGAAAAATTTAAAGAGAGAGTTGGTATTAGTCCAAAGAAGGAAAGGATTCTGTGAAGGTAACCCTTACATACAGACACTGATTTTCCAAAACATTAGTTAGTAACAATGTCTAATGATGAGATAATATAGCTAATTTCAATATTATGTATACTTTAATATGTGTGCTATTATAAGTCACCAGCTCATTAGTTCTCACTAGTACATGAAGTTTTAAAATCTTAAATTAGTGTGTGGTCTAGGAAAAAAGATCTCTCGCTGTCTCTCTCAATCAACTACATCCTTATTCGACATCAATATTATTTGGGAAATATTTACAACAATGAGTACAAATTGACCTTGGACTCTCAGCTGTTTAATAGATAAGATCTCACAGAGGATATTTCTGTCTAGCCCCTCGCCAGATGTAATATGACCTCTAAGGATTCTTTGAAGGATGTTAATTTTCTCCCATTAGTGATTGACATTAATCAGCCTACTGTGGTAGTCATAGACACCATAGTAATATTGCTGCTATCCTCCAAAAATATACTCTGCTATGCAGTCATGGCTAACTACTATTGCCAGTGCCTGCCTTGAAGAGATGAATTATTTCTAGGACTTTAATCTTTATTAGAACATAGAAAAATGTTTACTAATTATTTTAACCCATTTTTCGGAATGAATTCACTAAATAATTATAAGAAACCAATGCTGTAGCCTAATCTGTTTATTCTTCTTTTTTACTTTTTTATTTTTATTTTTAAGTATTATAATAATTATTATATTAACTGTTAATCATGCATGCGCTTATGCAGAAATATATGCTCACATGAATGCAGGCAGTTATGGAGTCCAGAGCAAGGTGTTGGACATGCCTAACTTGGAGCTACACTTTATGTGCCTCCCAGTGTGGGTGCTGACTAACATTGATCATCTTCGAGAACCCTCTGAGTTCTTAGTGTCTGAGTCATCTGTTCAAAACCCACAGTTTTAAGGAACAAAAAGAATTCAGTGTTAGCCTCACATGGTGGAGGTGACCACTGAGCAACATGCAAACCTGATTACTTTCTTATGACATATTTTTTTTTTTTACCTGAGAATCAATTGCAAAAGCATCACTTTATTTCTCACAGACTTAACTATTCTGAAAAAGCCTGAGTATATCAGGTGGACATTATATAGTTTAATCTCAGATAATCTCAAGATATCATGCTGCCAAGTGTCATATTTGTTACACCCAGATCTGAGATCAGGATAGAAGGGATGTCACAGAATTCTATGTGTTCCAGTTAAGATAACTATTTCATTTGAACCCACACAGACTTTAGTATCTTTGGAGAATAAGCAAATGCTGGAGTGGTTCAAGAGGCTTGAAGATTCTTCTCAGTTTCCTTGTTACCACTGGCAGAGGTGAATATGAACCCATAGTTTCCAAAATATAACAGCAAATCTTTCTATAGACTACATCCAGATCTGATTCCTCCATGTATTCCAGGAAATTAGCAGTGCTACCGGGATTGTTATGTTTTATATAGATATACATTTATATATACATACATATATATGTATGTATATGTGTGTGTGTGTATATATATGTGCGTGTGTCTGTGTGTGTGTGTGTTTGTGTGTTTCTTCATTATCCCTCAATTATATGGTGGAAATAAATACATTTATATGTATATGTTTATATATATATATATATACACATATGTATGTATATGTGTGTGTGAGTGTGTATATGTGTGTGTGTGTGTGTATGTGTGTTTCTTTTTCATCCCTCAATTATATAGTGAAAATAAATACCTAATTTTGATATTCTTTTCTTTTACCAGTTTCCAAAAATGCTTCCCCAGCTCCAAAATCTGCCCTGTATTCTCTGGAACCCAGAATGAGAATACTGAAAAATATCATTTATGGATAAATATTTATCTTTTTAAAATTTATTAAGTAATTGACTAAACTGAGTAGGCAGCATGGAATAGCACCAAATATATTATTTTATAAATGATGATAAAAAAATTATTAATTTTTAAAACAGCATATAACTCTATTTAACCCAACCTCATTAAAGTTCAAGGCAATCATTATTTATTACTGTGATATGGCTTCTTAGAGTTTTATAGGTAAGAAGATATTGTATTAAAAATAAATAACCCAAGTCACACTATACACAGGGCCTTGTGGCCACAACTCCATGTGCAGGTAGTAGTAATTTATAGACAAGGGAATAAGAAGTTTAATGTCATCCCTGACTGTTTACATAGCCTTTGTAAAGACTATATGTCAAAAAAAATCCTGTAACATTTTTACTTTGTGATTTAGTTTTCAAGTCAAAGTATAAACATGAAGGTACTTACAACTTATGACTATATATTGGAAAGCAAGATATTCTTATCTTTTATTTTTCCCTACTATATAAGTTTATAGTTTATAGTGGACTCACATTTAAAATCTTCATTAACCTCACACCTGAAAGAGGGATAATATCCAAAATATATAAAGAACTCCAGAAGCTAACCACTAAGAAACTGAACAACTCAACCAAAAAATGAGGTATAGAACTAAGGCGGCCCCAAGGAGTGTGAGGTCCAGTGGAGTGTGGGTGGGGGAGTAGGGACATCCTTGTGGAGACATGGGAAGCGAGAAGGTAGGCAATGTGGAACAGTCAGGGGGTTGACCAGGAGGGGAATAAATGTTTAAAGTAAAAATTAAAAAGAAAAAAGAACTAAACCAAGAATTCACAACAGAGGAATCCCAAAAAGCTGAGTAACCCTTATAGAAATGTTCAAAGTCCTTAGCGATCAGAGAAATCCAAATCAAAAGGACCTTAAGATTTCACCTTATACCAATCAAATGGCTAAGATCAAAACCTCAGGCAACAGGACATGTTGGTGAAGATGTGGAGAAAGAGAAGCACTCCTCCATTGCTGATGAGATTGCAAACTGGTACAATCTCTCTGGAAATCAATCTGGAGTTTCCTGAGAAAATTGGAAATCTACCTGAATACTCTGTAATACCAGTCTTGGGACTATACCCAAAAGATGCTCCACCATACCACAGAGGCACATACATGTTCCACTATGTTCATAGCAGCCTTGTTTGTGATAGCCAGAAGCTAGAAACAACCCATATGCCCCACAACAGAACAATGGATACAGAAAATGTGATTCATTTATTTACACAATGGAATATTACTCAGCTATTAGGACTGAGAACACCCTGAGTTTTCAAGACAAATGTATAGAAATAGAAAATATCATCCTGAGTGAGGTAACTCAGACCCAAAATGACATGCATGGTATGTACTCACTAATAAATTGATATTAACAAAAAATATACCAAATAAAAAATACCCAAGGTATAGTCCACAGAACTCAAAAAGTTCAATAAGCTGAAATGTCCAAATGAGGACACCTCAGTCCCACTTGGAGAAGAAAGCAACCACAAGGGGGAGGGATGGAGGGAGGAAAGGACCTGGAAGGGAAAGGGGATGGGGTGGAGAGGGGATCATAATGTGGTATTGGATGAGGGAAAAGGACTGAAGTCACGAGGAACTGCAGAAAGAATGAAAACAGGCAACTTCTGGAGGTACGAAGTTGGGGGGATCCTCCAGAATGCATCAGAGATCTGGGAGGTAAGAGACTCTCAGGAATCAAAGGGAGGAACATTGGATGAGAAACCCTACAGTGGGGAGAGGGAACTTGTAGAGCCCACCTCCAGCAGAAAGTCAGGCCATCAAGTGAGGGATGGGGTTGCCATCCCACAGTCAAAATTTTGACCTGTAATTGTTCCTGTCTGAAAGAACTGCAGAGATGGAAATGAAGAAGAGCCTGAGGAAAAGAAGGTCCAAAGGCAGGCCCAAAATGGAATCCAATTCAAGGGGAGGCCCCAAGGCCTGACACTATTACTGAGGCTGTGGAGCACACACAAAAAAGCACCTATCATGACTGCACTCCAGAAGACCCATCAAGCAGCAGAAAGTGTCAGATGCAGATATTTGCTATCAACTAATGGACTGAAGCAGCTGACTCCTGTGGTTGAATTAGGGAAAAGCTGAAAGAATCGGAGGAGGTGGGTGACCCTGTAGGAGGACCAAAAGTTTCAATTAACTTGGACCCCTGAGATCTTTTAAACACTGGACCACCAACCAGTCAGCACACACCAGCTGATGTGAGGCCCCCAACACACGTACAGCAGAGGACTTCCGGGTCTATGTTTAGTCAGAGAAGATGTACCTAAC
>JADRCD010225297.1:0-13503 GCA_019843815.1 Montemys delectorum | reverse complement strand
TGTGTCAACAAGGCAGCTGAATGTGAATCTGAAAGCAGGCAGTGAGAGCTGGCGGTGAGCACTCTCTGTGGTCTGTGCTTCAATTTCTGTCTCTAGGCTCCTGCCTTGAGCTCCTGCCCCAATTTCCCCTGGTGATGACTGTAATCTGTGAGCTAAATAACTTCCCTTCTTGAAGTTGCTTTTTTGTCAAGGCTTTTATCATAGCAACAGAATCAAGTTAAAACAGCAATCCAGAGTTGGCTGTGACTGGACATCACCCCTGATGCCTACTCACTTAGCAGCTGAACTTCATCCCCCCCCCCACCCCCCCTACCCCCTACCTCCCCGTTAAGTATCTGTGTAAAAGGAGATTTCTGTGACTCCTCAGTTACTTCGTATAATTTTTGAAGAATTTTTATTTTCATCTACTGCCTGTTTTAACTGGATACATTTTTGGTAAATAGCTCTCCTTTTACATGGTTCCAGAGCACCTGTTAGTTGACTTTCAGTAACCAGACTATCAACCTGCACCTTCAGTTCTTGCCCGCAGTGCCTCAGGGCCTGCAGCATTCCCATGGCTGCTGGGCAAGCATTGGCTGAGCCAATGCCATTTTGAGACTTGAGACTTTTGCCAACTGAGCTTGTCAATTTTCCTTTTCCTTTTTATTTTATTTTTCTTCTTCTGATATTAAGGAGTTTTCCTCCAGGATATAAATATATGTGGACATTATTATTCAACAGGTCATTTGTTGTGACAAGTCACAGAACTAAAGGAGACACTGTTCTTGGTGATGCTGTAGTACAGAGTGTGTGCATGGGGTAGAACTGAGTAGGAAACAGTACATTGGTCAATTCTAAGAGTAGTTGAGTGCAGTATCTTCAGTGTTCCCTTGTCAGATCCTGCTACTCTCCTGTTATATGGGTAACTTCATTTACCCATCATTAACTGGAGCCAGGAACGAAATAACTTTCTTATTGTGCCACATGATATTTGGAAAAATTAATAGCAACAACAATAATCATTTGAATGGAATTTTCATGATGAAGTATTTATTTGGTGTAAAAATACTGATGTAATTATAGTCTCAGAAACTTACTGCCAAATAAGCTTACCTTTTCTATTTTCTTCTAAACTCTGGCAGGCTGGGTCAAATGAGTTGTTCTGGCTCAAATTCTTCTCCAAGCTGGCTGATTTAATCTGATTTCTCTCAGCTTTTGATTAAATTGTTCTGCTTGACCTCAAACTAACTCTGGCTATCTATTCCAATCTATTCCAATCTTCTGGCTCCTTTTTATTAACCTACCTGTGAACTGAACTGACTGAACTCAACTGATCTTAGCTCAATGAACAAACTCAGGAAGAAACTCAAATGCTTCATGTTGCACTCACCGTACTGACTCCCAAATGACTGACTCTTCCTGTGCTGTTCTTAAATAGCCTTTATTTTCAGACTGTTCTCGTGAGAGTTCTCATGTTCTCTGATTCATTCTGTCAACTCTTTCTCTGATTTTTTTTTTAACTTTCTCTGCCCCTCAATTAGGTGTCACTTTCAAACATGGCTGCTTCCTCTGCAAACTAACCTTACCTTCATTGTTAGGAATTAAAGGTTATTCTAAGGGCATGTCTGTATTCCAGCCGTAGGCATTAAGGGAATGTAGTATGATTGCAATCCAGCTGGATCACATAGACCTAGGTCTTTGGAAGTGATCCCTTGTCAAAGCAGACATCTTGGCGTATTAAAATATCTCTACAGTTTGGAGAGGAACACCTTAGTTTTGAAGCCACTACATACCTTGGTAGCAAGACAGAATGCAATCAACCTGGGGATGAACAGAAAGCTTTCTCTCCGCTTGCTAGCTTCCACTGCACTGAAAGGTACAATGCAAAATACTGGGAGAGAAAAGAGATCAGTGTATTATCAGCTGAGAACCCTACGAACTACAACACCAACCAGCCAGGTGAGGTGTGCCCATTGTTACAAGAGTGCCCTGTTGTAAGAGTAGGGTAACGAAGTGCTGCTGATGCATTTTGAATTGTAGTTTCAAGAGAGAACTCACCTGGAAGTGTAAACTCCTTTAAGACCTCATGACTGAGGTCTTAGGCCATATGAAGAGGCTTACTAGTGCTGTGTATCTAAATTGACAAAGTTCCAAGCTGCCTTCTAAATACTTAGGTAAACCTCGGTATGAAGGTCACTTCTAGTCTCAGCCCTATAACTTTTGCATTTTTTTTTAATCTTTGCAAAGAATAATGTTGAATATGGAGAGATATATGGCTGCTCCAGTTGCTGAGAATAACTGATGATTGGTCAAGTGCTCTGTCATGAGGAAGAAAGTCATAGCGCCTCCTCTAGGGATCAGGGAATATGAAAGAGGGGACAAAAATATAAGAAGGAGATGACAGGGAGATTGTAAAATCCCCTCTTCTATTCAAGACACAGCTATGAAAATGACAATTCTTATAGCTAAATGTTGCAGTAAATCTCCAACCCAAATATGCCCCGGCAATGAAAACACAACTCAATTAGTATGAGTACAAGCTGTGTGCCTAGATTGGGCAGATCTACCACTACACTACCATCTTCCCCATCGATGAGACCCTTAGAACTTGCAGTTTCTGCAGGCCAATTGCTTCTGCTCTGCTTTCCTCCCATTATCTCTTTCTCCGATGTCCTCTCTCTCTCTCTCTCTCTCTCTCTCTCTCTCTCTCTCTCTCTCTCTCTCTCTCTCTCTCCCCATCTTCTCCCTCCCAACTTTTAGCTCCATCTTCCCTTCATCTGCCCAATCACAAGCTCTTGCCTTTATTTTACAAATTAAGGTGAGAACAAGATTTATAGGAAATCACCTGAGTGCTGACTCATTCCTTGTTTGCAGCCCCTCATAGGAGAAGGGAATTAGCATCAAATTACAAATAGCCCTAGAGCTATCTGCAACAGCTAAAGGACTTGCACAATAGTGACCATTGCTAATAGTCAGTCATGACTGGAGAGTGGTGTAAATAATATTACTCTTCTCTGTTGAAGTATTGTTTACTTATAGATATATAGTAAACAATACTTCAGTTGAAGTATTGTTAAAGATAAAGTAAACAATACTTTATAGGTGAAGGACAGAGTTTGTTTTCTGGTGTTCTGAAGCAAGCCTTGCTCCATTGCATAGCTCTAATCAAAAGGTCACGTAGAGGACCCTGGTTAATACAGTGGATCATAAAAGAAAACAAAGGATATGAATTCTGGAAAGGAAATTGTAAGGAGACAATGGGTATATGAGTAACCTGAGAGAAGAAGGGCACAAAAAGATAAAACAAAATGTCAGGATAAAGTTATCACATAACAAATTTATGTTAAACAAATTAAAAATATGTGAGATCTATTGATTAATATTTCCAAGTCGGAATGAGAATAAACATAGCAGAACTCATGGTGGGCAAGTTATTCTCAAATACACACTCAGAGCAATTTTCTTTGCAGTGAAAAGATTTGAAGTACTAGATGAAAAGGTCACAGAGTTCCAGTTAGATTTAGTGAAAATAGACACTCCAAGAAGGAGTAGATAAGACAAGTTCCCTTCAAAGGATGTAATTAATTTTGTGTTAGTGTTTTCCCTCCTGATAATTGAAGGTCAGAAATCAATAGAGCAACATCAGCAGCTTTTAAAAGAAAAAAAAATCTTCTAAAAATTCTGTACTCAGAAGCCAAGATCTCTGTGTAGAGCAAGAGAAAGGTCCTTGTGACATCCAAGAACATAAAAATTATACAACCTAAGCAATCACACTTAAAAGTTTCTTAAACATCTACCCAGCTAGTCTCAGTGTGCACTAAAAATTTTTCAATAAAGAAAGCTCATGAGGGAAATTAATAAGTTCTGATAAGCACTGAAAGCAGAAAAAGTTATATAAAATAATTATATTAATAAAATAAAAGTTCACAAATGAATCCATTTAAGAGATATGAAAATAAATATTTTATTTTTTAATAATAGTGATTATACTAAAGTAACAACTCACACATATATAATAAAATGGCCCATGATTTTAAATTAACAGTTCAAGTACATATTTTACCAATAATTATTTGATGTAACTACTAACATGGGTCCAGTAAAGCATTGGGATCTTGGATGAAGTATGCCTTAAGTTCACTAGGATTTATAATTCAATGTATACAGTACCAACATTCATATTTAGACTTTTGACAACTGAATGTTGATGTGGGCCCAAGAATTAGAACTTTTGGAATATTTCAGAATGATATTTTTATATACCTGTGCATAAATATTTATGTGTACAGCTGATAGTTGTTCTTGGAGATAGCCAATTACACAGTTATACAGTTTGAAAACCATTTTTCTACTGTTAAAATTTTCCTTATCTTTTATTCAGACAACAGTAAGGACACAGGAAAAGAAAGCTGGATTTTTATCTACTATACTCAAACATGTCCAAGAGATTACATATTATACTAAGGCTAAGAATATACAGTGAGTTCAAATAATCTTAGAAAATTTTCTGATTGTCTCTGCTTTCTGATTCCAATATTATTGAGAGCTAGAGGCTGTTCTTCAAGACATTCTATGAAGTCAACACAGTAAAATGAAGTATGAAGTGATTGGTGTCACCATTGATTCCATAATGAATTGAGACTAAATACCTGATTTGTGTGATCAATCTTCTCTTTTGAAGGGACAATTAGGACACACACTCCTATAGGCCAACTTGATTATATAAAATGTCATTGAGAGTTCTTCTTTCCTGGTGACTATAGGTCATATTACTTTGAAAATAATGACAACCAGTAGAATGTGGTGATGTGGTAACAAGAGTGTCTAAGTTAGAATAAATAGAAATGAAAAGAAATTGAGTGAGAATACTCTGACATGGAATGTGTGTATATACACACATTCATATGTATTACAAACACATACATATGTATATACACACACATATATGTATATATAGTATATGTACTTGGATGAGATATGTATATGAAGGCTGGAAAGATGGTTCAGTGGTTATGAGTACATATTGCTCTTACCAACTGCAGCTTCCAGGGATCAAATATACCCTCGAGAAGCATCTGCATTAATATGTTCATATATATACATAAACATAATTAAAATGACAATAATGATTTAAACTTCAAAAAGGAGATGTAAAAACATGGAATGATTTTTTTTTTTTTTTTTTTTTTTACATTTTGATGCTTTCATTTCATTATGTTGAAAAGAATTTCAATTCCCTTTAGCTCTGTAAAGGTTACCACTCTAGTAAACATAGTATGAACTTACCAAATTAATTGGAGAAAGTAAATGAATGCTCTAACTGAAAAGTACACAATGCCACAAATAAACAAAAGAAGAGCTATAATGGAAAATAAATGTAATAAAATTATACTCTGCCTCACTGAAACCTGAAAGTACAATTGATTTCTTCCCCTACACTGAACAAAGGTTTAATTCAGTAACAGTTAATGAATTAAACCTTTTCCTCTTTCCCACTGTTGAGCATTTTTATGGAAATTTTTTTTTTGTTTTTGTTTTTTCCTTTTTGCTAGTAATAACCTGTAGCTATGTACTGGTTATCCTGGAAATATCATATATTCCTTGATTTAGTAATTACTTCCAAGACTCTCCTCTAGATAGAATGCAGAGATATGTATCGTGATTTATAAATAAAAACATTCACTGTAGTATTGTTTAGAATAATAAAACACTAGTGAAAAGTTTAGATAGCATATAACAAATAATGTCACAGCCATATGTTTGTCTACCATTCACTTAATTAATAAAATTTATCCTAAATGTTTTATATGTAAAACAATATAGACTAATACTAATTTAAAAATGATAAGCTAAAATGTATATGTAATTGTTCCTTTCCAACATTTCACTAGTTGGTCAGTGGCATGTGATCTAAAGATTAAAATCCCTCTTATATAAACACACACACATGCACACACACACTAAAAGGTAAGATATAAAATTATTTATATATATACATATATATGTATATATATACACACTTATATACATAAATGTATCATAAAATATCAACTTAGTAAATACAATTTGTAGGTTCTATATTGAATACATATACACTTAATATATGAATCACTTGTTGTATATATGTTCTCATTTTAATTAGGATAAACTTTAGATGGCACGTATTCTAAATTTGTTTGCAATCCAAAAGTTCCCTTCTATATTAAATTAAATGATTGATGATTATTACTGTTTATCATAAAATGTTCCATTTAAATTTGTAAGTTTAGTACTGTATTTGTATATAATAGAAAACAACCACAACATCAGTAATTCATTATTATATTTAAAATGTAGTTATTCAGAAGTTACATTTCTCAAAGGGTATCTTTACCAAAGTAGTATTTTAATGAAAATTGAATATAATGAATAATTAAAAATGAACACTTCACTCGGGCAGTGGTGGCACACGCCTTTAATCCCAGCACTTGGGAGGCATAGACAGGTGGATTTCTGAGTTCAAGGCCAGCCTGGTCTACAGAGTGAGTTCCAGGACAGGGCTACAAAGAGAAATCCTGTCTCGAAACACCAAAAAAAAAAAAAAAAAAAAAAAAAAAAAGAACAGTTCATTAGCAGCTCAGATATATATAGGCAGCAATCCCAGATAACCACTTCTTTCTTGTCTTGTCTCTCTTTCCAGATATCTATCTGCCTCCCTCTGCTAAGTGATTGTATAGCAGGAGCATCCAATTCTTCCTTCTGGGGTTGTTGATTAAAAGATTCCAGTATAGGATTTGAGATGATGCTTTTAGATGACTCTATTCTATTTGTTTTGCAAAAGTGTTTCTAAAGTAATCTATTATAAACTGCAATTTTCCAAAAGCCATAGCTCGTCGCCTAGCAACATACTTGGTTATGTCATATAATGAAAGCAATATGACAAAATGGTATTTTCAGGTATTAATGCTTCAAAACATTTTTAACTAAAAGAACATATTTTACAGATGGAAATTTTTGAGCAATGGGACTTACACAAACAAAGTAAAAGGAGAAATAGTGTACTAATTGAAAGCCATTTTCTTAATGGTACAATATTAACATTTATGACCCACTGTAAGGACTAGCGCCAAGCACTAGAGGTGTGCTGCCTTTGCCAGATCTCCAGCTCTATCTGGTGTTTCTGAGGCACTCAGTGCATTAAGAGCCTGCAGGAAAAGGAAAAAATTACATGTCTCCTTAGGGTACTTAATGGCATATGATATGCACTGAGCACACAGGGTACCTTAAATGATGCAGGAAATACCTTAGCTTGTAAAAGTTATTTTTCTGAAATGTCAAAACTATTAGAACATGAAAATTTAAAAGCTACTTTTACATGTAAACATAAAAATCAGAACAATTATCTCTTAATTTTTTTTTAAAAAATGTGTGTTCATTGGTGTTTTTCTTTTCTATCTGAGAATTCTGGGGGCGAGGGGAAACACATTACTTAACTGCTTGGGTTTAGACATTTTTCTGATCAACATGAAGATTAATGATTGATTAAAATTGACTTTGTTTGAACTTCTTTTAAAAATATAGCTTCACTTTCTCTGTTTTTCACATTCTTCAACTTTTTTCCTACTGTCTGTTTCTATCTCTTGGAATTATGGATGGGGATTATGCTGGGACATGGGGGAAGAGTTCATAAAATAAAAGAGAGAATATCTCATAAAAATTCTCTTGTGATTGAAGATGTTGCCTTTCCTGATACTTTGGCAAGCCTGGAATTTAAACCCCTACTACTCTAAGAAACTTTTATTTTTATCTGGTTTCTATTCCTTTGACACTTAATAGTTATTGACATACTGCTGTTCATTACATGTTCATATCCCAAGATGCTGTTCTTATCAGCAAGGTGTGAGGATGACAGGCAGGGCAAATGACTGCACATCAGTCATTTTAATGTTTCAGTCATTGACAACCAGTTTTTAGTTTGATGTTATAGCTGCTAGTAAGAGTACACTCTTTTTTTTTTTTATTAAAGGGCCTTCTATCCCTTTCTATCTTAAAAAGAGCTAGTATAACAGTCCTGGACCAGAGATAATGCCATGTATCCAAAGATAGCCATTATAAGAAGCATAGATGTTTTTACTCTGTAATCTTGGAGGGCATAAGTGAATTCATCCATGGTGGAAGTGAAGCCAGCTACTTGCAGATGTATCTTGCTGAGAATCCTGCATCTTTGGAGTCACATTATAACAACAGCACTGAGGGTGTTGATATCAAAGTCCCAAGTAGTCTGGTTACATGGGGGCAAGTATATTTTTGAATTTGCTTTTTAGTATTTTTTGAGTGAAATTGAAAACCGTTGAGTAGCAACAGAAAGGTCTCTAGTCAAAGACATGATGTTAAGATGAAAATATGGTAAAGTGATGTTTATTTTTAAGCTAATTTATTGCATTTTAATATTTATTTAAAAAACAACAAATTGTTGTTAAGGGATTATCTGCTTAGACATTGTAATTAGCAGTTCTCATATGCAGTCACTCATAATCCTCGGTACTCAAGGAGCCTGTACAAGTAAGAGGTATATGATCACACAAAACCAAAGAGTTGATGAGGCTTGGAAAATTACACATAGAGAGATTCTGTTTCCTACCTAATGACATCTTCCAAAGTTGAGCATAAGTGAAAAATCTATGACAGCCTATACAATAAACGACAGCAGAAAATAATCATATGGTAATGATCTCCAGAGAAGCAAGTTTGTACCTTGTACATTACAAGTTGTTTGTATGTGTGTGTGTCTGTTTATTCTTTGTTTCTTTCATTTTTTTCTTGCTTGCTTTCTTGCTTTCTTTGTCTTTCTTTTTCTTTTAGCAGACAGGGTCTCTAGTCCAGGCTGATCTCAAACTGATTGGATAGATGAGAATGACATTGAACTTCCAACCCTCCTTCTTCCACCTCTTGAATACTTATTAGGACGAATAACAATATGAACTACCTAGTACCCTCAGAGCTCCCAGGGACTAAACCACCAACCAAAGAGTACACATGGTGGGACTAATGGCTCCATCAGCATCTGTAGCAGAGAATGGTCAAGTCAGTCATCAATGGGAGGAGATGCCCTTGGCCCTGTGAAGGTTCTATGCCCCAGTTTAGGGGAATGCCAGGGGCAGGAAGTGGGAGAGGGTGGGTTGGTGAGCAGGGGGAGGGGGAAGGGAACAGGGTTTTTTATTTTATTTTATTTTATTTTATTATTTTTGGAGGGGAAACTGAGAAAGAAGATATCATATGACATGTAAATAAAGAAAATATCTAATAAAAATAAATTTAAAAAGGTGTGAACCACCGTTGCTTGGTGTGTATAGTGCTGGCAATCACATAAATCACTAATAAGTTAGCCTCAACCACTCTATTCCATTTATTTCCAGTTAACTGCTACCATTCTGTTATGATGAGAGAGTTCCTACAAATTCATCACTAAAAGTAACCACTACATCCCTAATCATTGAGTTAGTTGCCTCTCCTTGTTTTTAGAGCCTGTGTCCTTAATAATTTGGCCTTTCTATCTGGGATCTGATCACAGAAAGAATATATTCTTTCTGTTGGACTGCTTTTTTTTTGTTGTTGTTTTGATAAAATACTTCTGCAAAAATGACTTACAGGTGTTGCAGTAAATCTCCAACCCAAATATGCCCCAGCAATGAAAATGCAACTCAATTAACATGAATACATGCTGTGTGCCTAGACTGGGCAGATCTACCACTACACTATCATCCTCCCCATCTATGAGACCCTTTATAACGTGTGGTTTCTCCAGGCCAATTGCTTCTGCTCCATTTTTCTTCCACCTCCTCCTCTGTCCCCCCTCTCTCTTTTTCTCCCAAAACCTTCAGCTCCACCTTCCTGTCTTTCTCTACGCAATCACCAGCTCTAGCCTTTATTATTATAAATTAAGGTGGGGAGAAGGTTTACAGGAAATCACCTGAGTGCTGACTTATTCCTTGTTTGCAGCCCCTCACAGGAGAACAGAATTAACATCAAATATAATTAGCCCCAGGGCCATCCACAACATACAGGTGAAAGAAATTCCTTTTACCTCACTATTGAAGGAGCATTCCATCATGGTTGGAAATTCAAGGTATCAACAACAGAAAGCAGTTGGTCACATTACAGCATAAGTCAGTACGAAAGGAGGATGAATGCATAGCAGTGCTCAGTTCAATCTCATTTCATAGTCTATGATTTTAGTCTGAATTGTGGCACCTGCAGTGGGCAGGGCTTCTCAATCTAATCAAGATAATCTCCCACAAGTATGTCTAGGCTTGTCTCCTTGATGGTCTAACATTCTCTCAACTTGACGGCTAATATCAACCATCAGAAATTTTCAGTGACAAAAATTTCAAACTGGCTGGTTCTCTTTCTAGAATTGTTTCTTCTGTTCATTGTTATGCTGTTTTGATTTCTTAATAATAATAAAAAAAAACCATGATTGAGTTTCCTCAGTCTTGCATATTTTTAAGTACATCTTCGAGGTAATCATAGCTCTTCATTCATTTCCAGCGTGTGATAATCAGCTAAGACACGTTTTCGTACAGCACTGTACACTGCCATATAAGTCAGTCACATGACTTTGTAATTTGGCATTTGTCTGAGAGAAGCAATAGCTCTTCTCGTTCTTCAGTTCGTGGTGGAACTATTAATGTGTCTAGATATTCACCTTGCTAGTCATCACAGGGGCCCATTGCTTATCCTTCAAAGTCAGATCTTTCTGGTTTTGGCCAAAATCTCTAAAGACCACCCATTGTTTTTGAAGACTTTATCATAAAATCTCCATGAGGCAAACCAATGAATTATCATTATTTATGATAAGATCAACTACTTGCATGCAATCTTTTTGAAAACAGAAACAATCCTAAACCTCCATTTCCATTCCCATATCAGCCTCCTATATAAGGATACATTTATAAATTACACATAATAGTGGATGGATATGTCCTCTGTGTGCAGGAAGAGGTTACAGTCTTGACCTTGTTCTTTGAATGGTTTACATTTATATGACTTGAAGGTAGAAATCATTTTCCTTTGTTACCTTGGAGTTAATACACATAGCTCAGGAGTTCAAAAGTGACAACTTTCGAGTAAATGCCTCCTGCACTTATATTAAGTTTTCTGGTTTTAGAATTGGGAAAGAGTTGGAGACTAATCAAGAACTTCATAAAATGTATAGGTTGTGTGCATGTAAGCTCTCAGGAGATCTGTAAGGGAATGCCAGGGCAGGGAGACAGGAATGAGTGGGAACACCCTCATAGGAGCAGGGGGAGGGGGGATGGGATGGGGGTTTCAGGAGGGGAAACTAGGAAAGGGGATGACATTTGAAATATAAATAAATAAAATATCCAATACAAAAAGTATTGTTCGATATACATATACACAAAGAAGACAGAGATCCAAATAGTCTCAGGAAGTACCAGAATTCAGAGAACAAATACCACTCTCAGGAGCAAAGGAGTGAGTGCTATAGTTTGAATGTTCCCTTCAAAATCCAGGCTGTATCCAATTGTCCTTTGAAAATATTAAGGAGTGGGATCTTAAGGAGAATCAGGTGAACCATAACTGAGAATGGTTTTAGTTATTGTAAAAGTGCCTTGATATAAGAACAAGCTTTCTTAGATGTTCTCTTGCTGTTGCTACCTCACTTTTGTGCCCATGTAGACTTTCCTACTTTGTGATGAAGCATGAACGTTTTCATTATATGTGAACTCCTTCTGCTAGAGGTCCTAGTCGCTAAAACTATGAGCTGAATAACCTTCACCTGCTTATAATTTATATTGTCTGTGCTGTCTTTCTCTAGTTCCAGAAAATGAACTTAGTAGTATAAACAGTCTGGAACACAGCACGTCTGTATAGATAGCTGCATATGTAAAATAACAACTATTTATTCAATAATAATAATAATAATAATAATAATAATAATAATAATAAAGATTGGAAGAGGTAATGGTTATGTGTAGATTTTTTTTTAATCAAAGCATCAAAATGTGGCGTGCTTACTAGGTTAAAGAAAGTAAGTCATAAAACCTTGCATTTGCGAGAAAGCTGAGGAGTGGTCACACATGAAACCTCATTGTTAGCAGATACCTGGGAGATAAAATTGATTGAATGTAATAATATTATTTGCTAACTCAGTGAAACCCTACCCCACATAATTTGTGCTGTAACTGGGTGTATTTTTGTTCACAAATTCACATGTTGGAGGTTTGTTTTCTGGTGTAGTGATATGAATAATAAGGGATGCTTTAAGACACGCAGCCAAGTATTGAGACATTGACAGATCTGCTGTCACAAAAGACTGAAGTAGCTTTCTCAAAGAGAGTTGTTCTCAAAGAGAGCCAGGTTCCTGAATTCTTCTCTGACTTCCTGCTTTGAGATACGACTTCTTCCTTCTGCATGAGTTCCCATAATAATGACCTCATCAACTATTAATTGAGAGGAGGTGGGCACCTTGCTTTTCAGCCTCTGGAACTCTGAGCTAAACAATCGAGTTGACTTGCCTCAGCCAGCACCACTAAATGCCTTGATACACATTGCCTTAATGAAAATTTTATAAATTTTAAAGTTTACTTTGTTGGAGAGGATGTGGATATAACTAATAAATAAGCAAAGAGCAAGATTAGTTTCTAACTAATATGAAATGGGACTTTATGTTGAAAATTAACTGAGAAGTCATGATCTATGTTTCTTACATATAATTGTGACTGGTATTACTTCTGTTGTAGTTAGGCTTTCCAGGGCTGTGAAGAGACACCATGACCAAGACAAGGCAACTCTTATTTTAATTGGGGCTGGTTTATAAGTCTAGAGGGTCAGCCCATTATCATCAAGACAGAAAGCATGGCAGTGTCCAGGCAGGGGCAGTATCCAAGAGGAAACTGTCTTTTGCCCTGGGGACCTTGGATGAAGCTTAAGTATAGGACCTCAACCCCTTCCCCCATAGTGACTCACTTTCTCCAACAAGTCAACACCCCCAAAAAGGCCAAATCTCCGCATAGTGCCACTTCCCATTATCCAAGCATATTCAAATCAGTACAATATGGCTAGCTTACATAGATTTGTTTTCTCAAGCTTCATTTCTTGCTTTCTTAAAAGCACTTCATAAACTTTAGAGTTTTTTTCTGACTCCTCTGCATTCAGAAGTTTGTCAGAGAGTAGTTTGTCAGGTTTTGGAGTCTATCCATCATTTATCTACATCCTCCCAGATGACTCATAATGCACTAAGTGTTTGCCCTGAACTTTTATACTAACTTCAGTGTTATTACTCATCTTGTCTAGTAATTGATGTCAGGAGTAGAACTTTACAGAATATGAAATTCTATGAAGACAGTTATACCATTTGGAGGTAGTGGGAGCTCTGGAGTTTCATAAATTGAGAGAGATGTGTATTAGAACCATCAGGGGAACAATGTCAGAATTTTCTCCTACCCAAGAGTAAAACAATTTAAACATAGTTTTAAACAGGCAGTAGTAGGAACAAATTTTGACACACATCCTTTGATAAAG
>JADRCD010225296.1:0-27678 GCA_019843815.1 Montemys delectorum | reverse complement strand
CTATCTATCTATCTATCTATCTATCTATCTATCTATCTATCTATCTAAGTCTTAAACGTGTTGATTAAGTACCCTACCACTGACCTAAGGCCCAGAGGAGTCCCCTAATTTTGTACCTCTTTCTTAAAAAACTTTTTAAATATGAGTAAAGATGTAAAGATGTCAAGGGAGAGAGTATTTAATGAGAGGAAAAACACAGGCACAAAATTTCTGATCCTTATTTAAAAAAAAAAAAAAGCCAATGGTGTTGTAGCATACTAGACACTCAAAAAGAAATAAGACGTCTTATGAGAATACTGTCTTTGCATTCTCTCTGGATTATGTAGTTGTTGAACCCTATGATTAATTTGTTGAATATTTTGTGGTTATTGCTCTGTTTACACAAATGACTGCCAATTGAAAGTCTCACCCTCAAGAGCTAGCCAGGGGGCATTGATTGTAATGGATATGTACGAATCTTAAAATAGGGGTTAGATATGTGGGCTGGCAGTCCCTAGCTGGACACTGGTACCACAAGTAAGCCTTAAGCCACAGGAGACTTTAGAAAATACTCACATAGGAACTTGTTCCTATGAGCCTGTATTTTCAATCTATTTTCAATGAACAGAGAAGTCAGGTGTCAAGAATTGCATTTTCAACTAGGGAGATATGAAAGGTACTTTTTAAAAGAAGCATTAACTGGAAAAGAAACCAGAAAAATCCTGCTTATAATTTGAGATTGAGCAGGGGTGCTTGTAGTAAATTGTCTTTGGGATTCAACTACCATACTTATTAATTTATCTACAATTGATCAAATTTGCATACCTGTATTGAGATCTATTGTGTTCAACATATTTAGAAATGTGTAAGCATTGTGTGCCAGTGTCTAAATCCAGTTGGTTTTTGGTTTTTTGTTTTTTCGGGACAGGGTTTCTCTGTATAGCCCTGGCTATCCTGGAACTCACTCTGTAGACCAGGCTGGCCTCGAACTCAGAAATTCACCTGCCTCTGCCTCCCAAGTGCTGGGATAAAGGCAGGTGCCACCACCACCCGGCTCTAAATCCAGTTGGTGTATGTTCTCCTCATATACTTTTAATTTTTGTGCACATTAATAATGAATTAGTGATTGGTGATTTTCCATAATATGAAATGCTGTCATTAGCTGTGGCCATAATGCCATTCAACAGTTCTAGAGAGCTGATTCTATCTCACTGAAATTTTGTATCCCATGACCACCATCTTACTGTGGTAAAATTTTAATAAAAGATTTTCATTTCAGGACCTCTGGAAATTGAGTTCATGTCTCACAATCTCATGTTTAGTTTCTATACATTAGCAAGTACAATCTGTCACAGAATTGTTACCACCTCCCTGGAGTTTAAGAAAATGTTCTCTTAAAATGCTGAGAAGAGAGGCAAGTCTATGGGTGAACTCAGTCTCATTGGAAGTGGAGAATGGCCCATTGATTTGATGGTTCTTAAACTTTTACCCTAGGTGCCTAGGGTTTCTCTGCGTAACTGTGGCTGTCCTAGATCTCACTCTGTAGACTAGGCTAGCCTGGAACTCAGAGATGTGCCTGCCTCTGCCTCTTAAGAGCTGGCATTAAAGTGTATGCCACCATTGCTTGGCTTAGAGTTGTCTCTTAAGATCTTTTCTTTAGAGGTTTGCAGATGTCCAGCCAGGCCTTCCAATAGGTATACTCTTGTCCACTCTCTCAAGTTCTGTCCTAACTGATCTTGGTGTCTCAGAACCCACTCTCCTGTTTTGTTTGGTAATATGGAAATGACTTGTGATGGTTTGTATATGCTTGGCCCAGGGAGTGGCACTATTAAAAGGTGTGGCCCTGTTGGAGTAGGTGTGTCACTGTGGGCTTTAAGACTCTCATCCTAGCTGCCTAGACACCAGTATTCTGCTAGCAGCCTTCAGATGAAGATGTGGAATTCTCAGCTGATCATGTACCATGCCTGCCTGGATGCTGCCATGTTCACACTTTGATGATTAGGGACTGAATCTCTGAACCTGTAAGCCAGCCCCAATGAAATGTTGTCCTTATAAGAGTTGCCTTGGTCATGGTGTCTGTTCACAGCAGTAAAACCCTAACTTAGATTTGACTCTATATGTTCATGTAGCCCAGATTTGGTTCTCACAAGACTGTATTGATCCCATTTCAATACTCTTCTCAGAAGAGATCCATCACCTAGCGCCTTAACTTATCTGATTTACGTATTTAGACTAGGATTCTCTTATGCCCATGCACCACCCCTTACTCTCTGTTCTCCAGAATGTTTCCTTATGACTTCTGTTTGTGTCCTCAATATTTGGTTTTATGAACCTTTCCCTCACTAATATGGGTTCTCCGAGTCTAGTGATAGTAGTCCCAATCTCTCATATTTTCCTAGCATTTAGTGTCTGGACTTTAGAGAGAGTTCTTCACAGGAGGAATGGGTGAATAACTGAGTTTACAACTATCAAGGGGAATTCACAGAAGTATTTGTTTCTTTTGAAGCAGGAAAGTATTAATGGTGTCAGGACTCCCTTTTGTGAGCCAGAGAACTTCAGTGGGAATTCACTGTCCAACAGAGGCATCGCCAGAGGCAATGTGAGTCTGAATCCAAGGAAGAGACATCCCCATGAGTCAAATGTGGGTCTTGTTTTTAAAATAAGGGCAATATCGGAGTTAGTAATACTGTACACTATGCAGTCACAAAAGTACAAAATGAAGAAACAATCCTTATGTAGGAGGTTGCTGCCTTTGGAGCTAAGCAAAATATGGGCAAACTATTTATAATGAATAAGAGCCTTAGGCTCTGATATTGTACAATTCCTGTAAAACATTTATGACTCAACATCGTGATCCACGGGTTGACTGCAGACTGCTATGATACTGGAAGGCTCCTCTGTGCACCTCAACTCACCACTCATTTATTTGTTTTTTAATGAACCAAAACAGTGACCTTAACTTAATCTTTGTTATAGAAAACAAGTAGAATAGTCCAAGTGATATTTAAGATAGTTCTAATCTCTAAGAAATAATTTATTTCAAATCTTTGAGTTGTTTGAGAAAGCACACAGTTATGTGGAGTGTTTTTAACTTCTAAAAGCTCAGGCTGGATGTGCTATAGCATGCTTGTTATCCCAGTACTTGAAAGGTGGAGGCTGGAGGGTCAGGAATTCAAGATCACCCTCCTCTTTTGGATGCGTTTGAGGCCATTCTGGTCTACTCTTCCACCTGGAGAAGACAGATGAGTTGTGGATATGTCATAAATGGAAACCTTACTTCCCTATCTTTTGCGTCCTCAGCAATCATAAGTTTACCTTCACCTACTAAAGGCATTGCTAGCTTTGCATTGCCTTCCAAGGAGCTCACAAGAAAAATTCAATATCCTCTGCTTAACAAAGCACATAAACTATGCACAAAAACGTTATTATAGTCTAATTCAACTGTTAAATTTATGGAAACACAACAGATGTTAGCAAATTTTGTTTTAAAAGAAGGAAAGAGAATTAGCCAATGATCACAAATGAGATTCTTCTTCTTACAGAGATTTGGATCTTTCTAGAATGTAGGTTTTGTGGAATTAGGGTGGTACACTCTTAAGATTCTGAAAACTAAATATGGCTTATTTACTTATGTTCTGTTTCCTCGGATTAAAAAAAATTAAATTAAGAAGAGTATTGTTTTCAGGAAACACAGTTGCACACTGAAAGAGCAGGTGTTTTATCAGAGATTCGGAGAGTCTGAGATGTTGACCAGTAGGATGGCAAGGGCTATCCTCACATGTTTAAGGGAATTTTTCCACATAAGATTAAGATCCATAGCCAGTTAGTTTGTTTCAGGAGACTTCTTAGTATTGCCCTGTTCCTGGTGGCTTTTTGTGTAAGGTAAGCGTTAGGTACATTCCGTACATTGTTAGCAGAGGACAGAAGCTGGGTGGGTAACATCATCTATGGATTAGGGCTATGAGAGTGTATACCTTTTGTCTCTTTGAATGTCCCTATTGTTTTATTCTCCCTTTAAAGAGTTCTTCCCTCATACTCTTAAGAAAACAGCACACTGCTTCACAGATGACTTGAGTTGGTTTAAGTGAGTAAAGTTTTCTGCATAATAAAGTGGATTAAAAACCATAGGCAGACACCAGACCAAGACCTGAAGAATCTAGAAAACACAAATTTCATAAGTATGTTAAACAAGCATAGACGAAAACTTAAGATTAGATAATAGCACTTAGTGACCCCTACAATGCTGTAGAAGCCAAGCACGACTAGGCAGCATTTGGCACAGACTCCTTTCTGGTTAAATATGTGTAGCCACTCTGCTTCTTCCTAATATTGAGAGACTGGCCCATATAGAGATTGGAGAATACACATCCCTTTCTGCTTTGTAAGAGTTGACCATACATTAAAATTGCATAATTGTATAGTTAGGAAGGACTGGGGATTTAGAAGGATTATAGAAGAGCTAGGGGACTGGTAATCTGAGCTTTTTTCTTTTTTCTTTTTTCTTTTTTCTTTTCTTTAAATCATAGAACAGCTGACATAATACTTAGAGTTCCCTTTTAGTACCAGTTTGTCTCCTTTTGCATGTTTTGCTATTGTTAATTACTCTTCATCCATGCCTTCCTGTGGGTAAATAAAGCTAAGTTTAGCCAAGACTGCTTTTCCCCTTTCTACTGATATGGTTACTCAAATCTCCTTAGGGGCCCAGCCAATTTTAAGAGTTCAGCAGGAAACTCCTGGCTCCTTTCGTGTGTCTTGTATCAGTTGTCCTACCTGCTAGGACAGATCAGAGTTTCACAGATCATGTGGTTTCCCTTGAAAGCACCAGGAATATTTCCCTCTTTAAAGACCCCTCACATTGCTGAATGGACATTGAATGTATACCAGTCCAAACCCTGTCTACACAGCCTCTCCAGTCAGAGTTGAGTCAGTTATCAGAGTGATAGGACTCTATTTTTTGCATTGGTGCATTTCCCTAGTGTGTGCAAGCACATGGTTCAATCCCCAGTGCTGAACAACAAAAGATAAAGTGGAATTGAAATCCAGTTAAAATCATTTAGTTCATTATCTCACTGAGCTTTGCTGTCATTGTGTTTGGTTGGTTGATCAAGTTGTTTCTATGTTTAGAAACAATATCTCACTGTGTAGTCTTGGGGTGCCCAGAACTCTGCATGTAGACATGGCTGGTCTTGAACTTACAATAGTTCTTCTGTTCTAACCTAATGAGATCTGGGATTACAGGCCCACCACTCCTGGTTGGTGTACATCTATGTAATGTCGCTGCTGCTAAAATTCTAGAATGCTCTTTTATATTCAGTTTTCCTTAGACCAGTATTTCTCAACCTGTGGGTCATGACCCCTTTGGAGATTGAATGGCCCGTTCTTTGAGGTCACCTGAGACCATCAGGAAAACACAGAGATTTACATTATGATTCATAAAAGTGGCAAAATTACAGGTATGAAGTAGCAATGAAAATAACTTTATGAACGGGGTGGTCACGACAACATGGGAAACAGTATTAAAGGGTAGCAGCATTAAGAAGATTGAGAACCAGTCCTTCAGATCCAGCCCACACAGACAGTCAACTCTTACATGCTACAGCTAGGAATGGTTTGAATTAACAATGTTTAATGACTGTTTTCTTAGAACAACAATATAAAAGGGAGGAAGGGCAGAAACCAAAATCATCAGACTGATAGGAAAAATTCTTTACATTACAGTCTCAAGGATTCTCATATGATTACATATAAAGAACAAGAATATCAAATCATAGATACAAGGTAAACACAAGATTATTAGACAAAATGGCACAACTACACAAAAGCAACAACTTCATCAAAGTAGATTAAAGGAAATTAGAAGAACGGTTTCATCAAGCCAGAGAACACACTTAGATTGTCCTTGGCTCTACAAGTAAGGAAATAACTCCATTTGTTCCTGATAGACCTCATAACTGGGGTTATATCTCCCAGGAATTTTTCTGGGATAGACTTGCTTCCTAATTTATAATTTGGTGACCCAAGTTATCTGAACCATCTGGCCCCTTCCTAGCCTTACCAATTATTCTAGTCTTTTTGTCTACCCTACAGCAAAAGTCAAGAGTGACTTTATCCCTCAACTTATCAGGATTTTCTGAAAACTAGTCAAGAGTTTCCCCAATAGAGTCTAGGCCTGACATGGTAAAGTACATGTACACTCTAGCAAGACTTCTTTCACCTGTAGATACCTCCCTTGGTGGGGAGAAAAATTCTTCTACTTGGTTCTAGACTTATTCCTGAGTAGCATATCACAGGAGAGTTAATGCCCATCTTTCAAGTTTTCTGGCTTCATAAAAACTTTTGTTTTGATTAGTATGTAGTGTTGTATCAATGTAATCTAAGCACTTGGGAGGTTGAGGCAGGAATTTTGCCTGTAATCTGAGGCTGGCCTGGACAACATAGCAAACAGAACAAGTTTATACAAATAAACAAATAGAAACCCATGTGTAATTATTAATATTAGTTTTAAATGACAGTTTCACCACAATTCAATGTATGTACATTGTAAGAATAACTAGTGAAGTGCTTTAAAAGAAGGAAAAGCTGTTAGTTAGAGAAGTATCACTTTACAGAGATCATGTTCCAGACATACAAACAGCAATGGCATGCCGGAGAAGAATGGACTTGCTCTGAAAGAACTGGCTTGAGATATCAGAGAAAGCAACTGAGAGATTCTTTCCTCAAAGAAAAGCATAAAGAGTATGGTAGTCAGATCTGGAGCACTACAACAAGGAATACAAATTATTTTCAGTTGGTGTGGGACTTGAACTGCTCGCTTGGCAGGGGACAAGCAATGTACTATGTGCTTAGCCTTCAAGAAATTGGGATGGAGCTGAGAATGTAGCTCAGTGAGTAGAGGGTTTGTCTAGCATCCAGGAAGCTCTAGGTTTAATACCTAGCACCATGCAGACTAGGCATGGTGGTACATGACTATAATCTTCAATAGAAATGGGAAGAAGGATCAGAGGTTCAAGGTTATAGTTACATAGTAAGTTAGAGTTCAGCCTTGGCTATATAAGACTCTGTCTTTAAGTAAATGAATGGATGGTTGGATGGATAAATAATGACAGCTCAAGATGGCCAGGCAATGATGGATATGTGGGGTGACATCTCTTTGACACTATGCTCATCTTCGTCTGTGTCCCATTATCCAAGGAATTGTGCAACTGATCCAGGATTTGGTATCACAAGGATTTCTCCCTGAAATTCCAGAAAGTTCAAGCATAAATCATCCAGCATATGGTGGCCTTAGTGCATAACCTGTGAGTAAGCTGCTGTTGTCTGGTATGATGCTCAGATTATTACTGTGGGTGTGTAAAAGGTAGCAGATGTAGGAAGACGACAATTAGATGAATGGCAGATAAACAGGGACAGTACTAATCTGGCTCAAGCTACCTGTGCCATGTGAAAAATGTCCTTATCTTGGCAATGACAAGCCAGGAGACAAACAAACAAACAAATAAACAAATACCAACTTGGAAGTATCAAGGTTGGTTATAGTCCCTCTGCATAATAAAAGCTTTATTGCCCCATCAGCATGCACTAGAGATAAAAAGGAGATAGAGTTGAATGAGATAACAGAGTAGAATGGATTTTATATCTGCTTTGTCAGATACCAAAGGCCATCCTTGGCAAAACCTCTCCTTTGACAAAGATTGCTCTCTCTTATATCTCAGACTGATCTTACTGCTCTTCTGATTTCATGATAAATTGGTGTGTGTCCCCCTTTGCTTCGGTGAATTTTTTTTTCTCTTGAACAGTCCTATAAGGAGAATTGGAACTAGTGTCCTATCTCAGCTTTTCCTTAAATATTGTTTTTGTGTAGAAGGCAAAAGTTTACCAACTCTATGAATGTCAAAAGCACTCAGTCTGGGCCAGGTTTTAACTGTTTTCTATTTTGTTCTGTTTGCATGAGGTTATAGTGAAGAGGAGACTTGCAAATTTATTTCTTCAAATACTCTCTTCTGACAGCTTGGGGGGGGGGGGGACTCTACACGCCCAGCTGTGTGAGAGGACAAAGTTGTCTAGAGTAAACAGAATGAGACTCCTACCATATGTTTGCTGCTCACTCTCAACCTCCTCAGATCATTTCCTTTACACTGCTTACAGACTAAGCATATCATATAGTGATCTGCATAAAACATCGATCTGTATTTACTCATGAGTACAGCTCTTAGTAGCACATAAGCCTCTGCAGAGAACTGATGCCATTTTACCCCTGATCACACATCTTCTACCTAATGTCAAAAAATGAGAAACAGACAGCTAGATGCTTAACTGACTGGCTGTAGTCATTTTGATTTGGCTTACAAGCAGCTCTGGAAGTGTTCTGTCCTCTAAATGTAGGACCCATGACTTCATCTATTGTCAGATGTCCTTTTGAGCCAGTTCTTGCCCTATACACTTAAGACACACAGATGTACACACACATACATATATTTATATGTGCATATGCATGCAGATATACATAAATAAATATGCTGGCATATATAGGCATACACATTCATGCACATATACACATGCATCACATATATTCATACACAAACACATACCTGTCATTTTCTGATTTCTAAACAGTAATGGAAGTGCAAATACTGTATTGCATTAATTCTAAAACACACAAGTTTTTCTACATCTTATTTTACAATTGACACCATTATAATTTTATTAATGTGATAAATAAGAAAGAAGAAGTTCTACTGGTGACCAGTCCAGGCTACATCATAAACTCTGGATGTGTTCTCAGTACCCATTCCGAACATAATGACAGCAAGCAGCAATGATACAATCCTACAGTTCCAGCCTTTGGAAAGCTGAGGCTAGAGCATTGTGAGTTTGAGGCCAGCAGTTGTAAGATTTTATTTCAAACAAATAGCCAGCCAGACAGACACTGTAGCAGAAAGACTTTGGTTGGTTATAGAAATAGGGTAAAGCATGTTTATACTCACTAAGATACCACTGGCATCTGATCTACTACCTCTTGGGCACATATCAGTCAATTAAACAACGCTAAAGCTTTTTACTCCCTGGTTGTATTAATTATTGTATTTGAAATGATTTTCATTTAAGATTTCACCGAACTCTTAGCACAACTTTGGGATGGGGTTCAGTTATTTTGAGGTGTAGTACTTCAACATTGTCCAGGATAGCCTGGAACACTCTCCATGCAGCCTAGGCTAACCACAGACCCTGGATCCTCTTGTTTCAGTCTCCGGATTAGTCTGGTGGACACCGTGTCTGGCCTGAGCTCCATTTTTCAGATATATTAAGTGGTAGTTTCTTAGTAACTGAATGTCAGTTACTGACCTATTCAATTTTCTTTAAATGTGAGAATGAAATATAAATTATTTAAAAACTTACTATTATTATTATTATTACTACTACTACTATAAAATAAACTGTGAAACAGTATTTGAATCAAATCAACAAGCTCTCTTCAATGCTTTCAGCATGGTAAAGAATGTTTTTGTTGGTTTTTTTTTGTTTTTGTTTTTTGTTTTTTGTTTTGTTTTTTGGTAAAGAATGTTTTTAACCTACGGATTTAGGTGGAAATCAACCCAGTCATAATTGTATTGGTTCTCAAGTTTTTCTCTACTGTTTTCTGTTCTATTGTCTTCACTGAGCACTTAAGGGTTAAGATGTAATATTTAGTTGACATTGCTCATTTGTAACAAACAGTTCATTGGGAAAATATTTTTCTTATTTAACAATTATTGACAAAAATCATATCAACAAAAAAATCCACAAAACTGTAATTGTGATGGTAGTGTAGTTAATAAACATATTACTCTGGAGATAATGTAAAATTTATCACAAGTAGAGAAATACAATCTCTTGCTTTGTGTGAATTTTACCCTTGAGTTCTGAGGCATTGTTTTCAATTCTCCTTACACTGCTGTCCAAGAGAAATGAAGTTCAATTGGCTAACCTCACTTCCTTCATACTGAGACCTGTCTTTTCCCACTCAATACCAAGAATCTCAAACACAATCTTAAGAACTTACAAGAGAAATTTCACATCACTTACAGAACAATCTGTTAGACCAGTTCCTCTTTTGCTCTTTGGACTCATGGCGGTGAGGATAGAGAGGATGAACACAGCATTGGGCAGAGCTGCATGCTCTATCCTAGACAAGCTTGGGCATGCATACTAGTTTGTAGGAGGATAGGTGCAGTTTGCTGAGCCTACCCCCAATCTCTTTGATGTAGTAGGTCAGGGCTAAGCCCTCAGAATTTGTATAATAGGCAAATTCTTAGATGCTGCTGGCCCAGTTCACACTTTGGAACCAACAGATTCAGTGTTGGAAGAATTAGTATTCTGGTTAATGTTTTTAATAAACTTAAAACAAGCTGAAGTAATTTGAGAAGATGAAACTTCAACTGAGAAAATGTCCCCATTATATTAGCCTGTAAGCAAGCCCATGGGGCATTTTTCAACTGGCGATTGATGTGGAAGGGCCCAGCTCACTGAGGGCAGTACCATCACTAGGCAAATAGCCTTGGAAATGCTTTTATAAGAAAGTAAACTAAACAAGTCAGTAAGCGATATTCCTGCATAGTCTCTGCTTCAATTTCTGCCTCCAGATTCCTGTCTTGAGTTCTAGCTTTGACTTCCCTCAGTGATGGTGTGTGACATGGATGTGTAAGCTAAATACATCCTTCCATCCCCACATTGCTTTTGGTTTTGTTTTTTATCAATCACAGTGGTAGAAAGGTAACCAGTACAGCTGGGTTCAAATGTAGACACTCCCTTTATTAGCTGTGATCTAGGGGATTTTGGGCTAGTTGGTGTATTGCTTTGAAAGTTGAACTGTTCCATGTTATAAGACTTTGTGAGGATAAAATGAACCATATATACATTGTTTTAAGGCCTGTGATTATTGCTACTGTTGTTGCATACGAATCTGTAGATTTCCATCATCGCAAACAGGAGCTGAGAGAATTTCACAAGGCCTTTCATAAGGGTGAATGCTGCACCCAATGTGAACAACACAGACTCCAGCCACCAGCATGGAATGTGGATTGAAGAAGCATGAGTCCCATTGCCCTTTGAATCTGCACCTGTGTAGTAAGCTCCTGGCTCCATGGGGCTTGATTCCCACATGGAAAACTGGAAAACAAAGAACCTACCTTTCAGGCTGAATGTAATCTCTGTTTGAGTTCATGCATTGCAGGAACTACTACAGTGCCTTGGACACATTAATTTTGGACTGTAATGGGTTGATGGAAACAAAATTCAATGGAGAGATAATGTAAGAGAAATTTAGCAACACAGCCACATCCCATGAGTAGCTATCTCCATACTCACCCCAGAGCCCTAAACACCGTATGCCGAGATGAACAAACTGGACTTCCAGGACTCCGAGGTAGTTTCCAAATGATATTCTAAAGTGATCACAGAGCAAAGGCTTCCAGTCAGTTGACAGCTGGAGCTCTTTTTCCTGTTGGTATTTTGTGGCTGACCTACTACACTCATTTTGTTGTTGTCACCTACCCACATGATCATTAAATTACACATTCTGCCATTCCCTTTTAAGCAGAATGCTAACAATAGAAAAACTCAGATTGCATGTGGCGAGTGTTACAGGACTCTGAGTTTTTTTTTTTTTTCTTTTTTCTGGGTAATGGAACTCTTGATTCAGACAAAGTCTGACAGTACAGTGAGTTCTGCATTAATAAACACCAGATAAGCTCCAGCAATCTGCCCTGGGTAGGTGGAAGTTCCAGGCTTGCAAAACCTGGGAGTTAATAGAAGCAAGAATTAGAGTGCAATTGCTGACCTAGTTGTCTGACCTGGTGCCATCTCATGGGGCTGGAATGTGGCTCCTGATATTATGGTAGGCAGACTTTCCCTGATACCTCATATTGATTATCAGCTATTCTTCCAGCTTGTGTGTCTTTGCATGATATGTGGACCACCGCTCGCCCACTTAGCTTGACAGTATGAGCCATACAGAGAAACATGGTATCTTTGAACTCATTCCCATATCGTTGAACAGGCCTGTTCCCATGACCGCAAGTGATTGATCAAATAAAGACATGGGACATTTGTAGAGCTTATTGTTCCCTCTTCTTTACTGTGTTTTAGATTAGGCGAGTCCTAGGATAGAGATGATAGCAAGAGACGTTTCAGCATTACCTGAAAGAATTAGTTACACGGGCTACATGGTTTTTACATAGATATGTAATACTTTTTTTTTCTCTACATTTTAAATTGTTAGGAATAAAATCCCTTTAGGTTTTGTTTTGGCTTTTTTGTTTTTTGATGGAAATATTTCTTCACTAGATACCTCATTATGCATTTTGTAATAATTTGGTTTTCCCTCACTGAACATTAACTTCTGACTTTTCTGCTTCCTATCTTGGTTACGTCTAATTTGGGGGATTTTTCCTGACTTTTTTTTAATGGTTTAGCCATATAAAGCCCTGAATTTTTTCCTGTGTAAGTCATTACCAGCCTCTCTGGTGGCTTCCTGATGTCTGGTCTTACCGTCGTCATTTCCAGTCTCTTTTCACTCTGTCTCAGCCGTCCCAGCCCCTGGCCACCCTCATCAGGCATCAGAACACAACTCTTTCTTCTATTAATTTGATTACCTCCAGCGTTTTGTCTCAGTAGTGGAAAGTTAACTATATTTAAGGGCTCTACCTGGATCTTACCTTATATTAACACCTCCCAGAGTCCCACCCATCTGTAAACATTAGAGTTGGATTAAACCTCTATCCAACAGTGACGTACAGTGGAATTTGAGCCTGAGTTCTTGGGGAGCAAACCATACTTAAAATATAGGGTCCTCTTTATATATAGACATAGTGTTCCACTTTTCTTCTGATCTTTCCTCAGACCTCCAGCTCATAAATTTTACCAGGCTCCCTCATCTTTGCCTGGATTTTATTTCTTTGTTTCTGTGCCATTCTGCACTGACTGGTCAGTCATCTTCCCACTCTGTCCCATCTAGCTCTTTTCAGGACACTTGCCAAGGTCTCTCACCTAATTTCTAAGGCTATCAGATTTTTAAGTGATTTACACTGACTGAAGCCACCAGATAACAAGCTGATGTTAACAACAGTTAAAAGCTGATTCCGTTTCTCCTCTGCACCCTTGTGCTTTCTTTCTGGATTCTGCTCTAGTCTCCCCTTTTCATGAAACACTCTTTACTTCTCTACCTGGAAAATATCACCTGTTCCTCTTAAAGTCTGTCTCAGGTAACAGCAGAGACTTCTCCCACCTTACCAATCCATTCTCAGAGCTGTATCCCCACATGGCCTATAGTGCTTAGGGGGATCTACTATAAAACATCAGGAATTTGTATTTAGGAAATAGTATGGGTTGACTTCCTAGTGCTTGTCAGTCATGTGATCTTGAGCAATGTAAAATGAATCTTTGCTGAGATAGACTTTCCTCTCTATCTGCCTGGAGCGGTGTTTTGAGAGCTAAGATAGAATTAACTGCCATATAATAGACGTGCTATAAGCACTGCTTCTTTCCTCTTTCCTGTTCCTTGAGGCGGCAGATGACACTATTCAGTTTGCATCCTGTAAAGTGGCAATCATGGGCAAGCTGTCGATAAACAGTTACTGAATTCCCACATCCATGCCCTGCGTTTTTTTGGTAAAGCTAGCACTCCATATACATTACAGTTTTTACTTGTTGTATATTTCCTATATTGCCTATTTAAATTGAATGTGTTAAAGAAGACTATTCTGTATAGAGAATGTTTTTTATATAGGGATCAGAGACAGTTAACAGATCTCTAGAGTGCCAACAGTCTTACTTTGCCACATTGAGAAAGACTTGTGTCTGTGTGTTCCATGTCTGGCCTGGAATAAAAGAGGTCTTTTTTTTTTTTTTTTTTTTTTGACAAATTCGGTCATAATAATGACATGTGAGGAGTTTCCCCATCAAGGTATTGACTCAGTATCATGGTTCTCTCCAGCTGCAGATCTAATATGAAATGGTTCATTCATAACTCTGTGTGTGTGTGTGTGTGTGTGTGTGTGTGTGTGTGTGTGGTAGAGGGGAATTCTTAATGAGAAACATCTGACTATCTTAGTCGATTTTATGTTGTTACAACAGCACGCCACTGGCAGGCTAGTTTATAAAGAAAAGGATCTTATTTGGATGATAATGCTGGAGGCTGGGAAGTCCGAACAGTATGACATTGGTAGCTAATGTGGTCCATTCCCTGGCTGTGTCATAGCATATGACAAGAGAGAAAGAGGGAGAGGCTTAACCCATTTCATGACACCAACACTAATCCCTTCATAAGGGCACTCATGACCAAACCACTCCCCATTAGACCTCACTAAAAATTCTAAACACTTGGGATTTCACTGTGTGAGTGACCAACATTCTACCACATGCATTAAAGAGGCAAGCCACATTCAAACGACAATATCCACGATATTATGCACCACTATCTAGAGTAAGGGCCTAGGAGGTAAAAACAGCAAAAGGCTAATCTATAGTATTGTTGGTGGTTTAGATGAAATGTCTCCCCAAACTCCAGCCTTTGGATATGTGGTCCCCAGTCGAAGCTATTGGGGAGGGATTAGGAGGTGAGCCTTGTTAGGGGAAGTATGTCACTTTGAGGTTTCAATAGACTTTTACAATTTCAAGTTAGCTCTCTTGCTTCGTGTGTGTGGACTGAGATGCGCTCTCTCCGCTGCTCCGGTGCTGTGTCTGCCTGCTGCCATGCTCCCTGCATTAATGATGATAAAACTTGCATCTCCCTGGAACCATCAGCCCATAACGAATTCTTCCTTCTGTAAGCTGCTTTGGTCACGGTATTTATCTCGGCAGTGGAAAAGTAGGGAATAGAGAGGGAAGGATTGCATAGAATAGCAGTTAAATAAATTCTTTTTAAGTTTTTGGAAATAAGACTTCAAGCTAAATACATTTTCTTTAAAAAAAAATATCATGATGTTGTGAAAAGGACATAAAAATTGTTGCAGTGAAGTGGCCTGTATTCAAATTTGATCTCTGTTATTTAATAGCTGTGGAAGCACCTTTTAGGAGCTGGTCAAATCTTCTGTTTTGTTTTGTTTTCTAGTTTTCAAAAGTGATAACAATACCCACAGGTCCCTGTGAGATCAACATACGTGTGGGTACGTCCACTTGAGTTCACAGCATCTGCTGAGAGCCTTTAACACATGTGAGCTGGAAGTTCCAAGTTTACAGAGGAACCTCTCGTGATCGTCCAAGCTCACCCTGAAGACAGACAGTGCACATATTCATTCATCTGTCATCTGACTGATGATGACATTCAGCTGTCACCATCTGCCTACAGGTCTATGTGATCACGGTCATGTGTAACCTTCTGTAGGTTGTGCTGCCCAGAGGTTAGGCCAGCAGAGTCTGGGTTTTGCTATGACTGTATTTTTTTTTTTTACATATGACTAACATTTAAATCAATAAACTGAATAAAGAAGATTCCCCCATCCAAAATACATGTTAGTCTTTAAGGCCTAAAGAGAAAAACCTGATTTCCTTCACACCCAGTAGAGCTGCAATGCCAATTCTGGATATCTAGTCTAATAGTTTGTTCTATAGAATTTACAATTTTTAAAAATAGTTTGGCATATATATCTCTCTCTGTCTCTCTGTTCATGGGTGTGCTTGTTTATTGGTCTGCAAATGCTCAGACATGAGGTCAGAGGTTAATTTCAATATTGTTCCTCAGGCTCTCTCACTGGCCCAGGACACACTAATTAGGTTAGGCTAGCTGCCAGTGAGCCCCAGGGCATCTACCTGGCTATTCTTCCACAGCACAGCATAGCAAATCCCGTGCTTCCATGCCTTGTTTTTAATGTGGGTTCTGGGGCTCAAACTCAGATCATCATCATCATCATCATCATCATCATCATCATCATCATCATACACACACACACACACACACACACACATACACACACACACACACACACACACACACACACTTTTCTGACTAAACTATCCCCCTACCGTGGTTCTGCAGATTTTGACTTGCATGGGTCAACTCCTGAGACAGAGAGACAGAGGGACAGAGACAGAGAGACACAGAAATTTCCCATTAGTTCTGCATCTCTGGAAAGTTTGCTCATTAGGAGGTAACTGAATGCCAGGAATAACAACTACTCACATTCATGGTGTCACAGAGGACACACTGCCCATCTCTCAGGCAGTACTAACACTTAGTGAAGGGAAGAAGCGTGCTAGTTCACAGTCTATGCCTGTCTTCTACTGTTGGTTGTGTTTATTCTCTGCCTAGCTATTCATGGACCATTTGAGGGGAACCTACCCCATCTTGCTGTGCTCAACAGTGATCCTGTACAGAGGAGAAAAAATAGGTAGTCTTCTCACAATATAAATATGAGTGGAAGGTAAGGGGGTGGGGAGTTAGCAGGGCATGTGCAGAAGTAGTGGATCGACCTGAACCCTGAAGCTAGTGTTTTCAAGTCGAAACAGACTGAGTCTCATGTAAGACTTGGAGGAAGTGGGAGGGATGGACTCTAAATTCACAGGATGAGAAAAGAGGAATGAAGTGTCTCCCATGAGATACTTGGAAGATGGGGGTGGAAACAGAATTTCTCATCCTCTTAAATGATGCTAACTTTCCCGTTCCTCAGCACCATGAGACCCAGCCCTCTTGTTCTGGGTTGCAGGCAAGGAATGTAAGGAGAGCATGTTTCTGCTTTAGTATTTGTAAATCAGAACAGCAGAGGTGGGGTTGGGGGTGGAGGCCAGGGAGGCACTGGCTTTGCTTCAGTGCCTGCTCTCTGCTCTGCTGGAAGGCCTGACAAATTCCTAAGGGTGGGGGAGGCAGAGGAGAAAGCCTGAAGAGCCCCTGTCAGGTCGTGGTGATGTGGTTTCATTCTTGAGCTATCAGCTGGCTGGCTAGGCTGGGTAGAGGCCCCTCTGAATGTGCAGCTGCACTTCATAAATGACCCAGAAGCCTCCCACTTCCTTTCCCAGTAACTACAAAGAGCTGGCAAATTCGTTGTGTTGTCCCCGATGGGGAAGGAAGGGCTCAATTAGAAAGGGAGAGGTAGAAGTTAATTGGTAGAAGTGAAAGTGCACTTTCTCTAAAAGCTCAGAGTGATCATGTTACTGTTTTCCTCAGAAGTGCCTCTGCCTTGTATGGAACCAGCCTCTCTTGCCAGAAACACAGCTCCTAGGGGTATTGGCCTTTAGAAACTTGCTTGGTCCATTGCCTTCATGCTTGCTCAATAGGCTGTGGTTGCTTAGCAACCCGTCAAGAAGCATAGAGGTAGGCCAAGCCTTTGACTTCTTTCTGCCCTTGAAGGTATCCATAAGCTATTAGCTGAAGATTGTACCCCTTCCTACAGCATTGAAATGGACCCAGAAATGGTAACTAAGCTCATCCTTGGCCTCTCCCATCATTTTCCAAGTACTTCCATGCCCCCTCCTTAGCTCTCTTTGGCTATGGTACAGTCAGTATGATGGTAATTCAGGGTAAGCTGGGAACAAGGGGTGGAGTCTGGAGCCTAGCTAGGCCCTAACCTAGTATAAGCTCACTCATGGTGTAGGATGGCCAGGCCTCAGCCTTCAACCTGTCTGCATGCTCAGCTGTGAGTAGACCGCCACTACCTTCTGAATCTCAGAGGATGGCCCCAGATGAGATCCAGCCAGGACAGATGGCTAGGCAGTTGGCTGTTATTTTTATATGAACTCACTGCCAAGCCAGTTTCATGGTGACCTGATGATCGCCGGCAGCTTTGGAAATTCAGACCTCCAGCCATTTGATACAGTCGATAGAGTTGGTGTTTTCCAGCCCTACCACATTAAGTCCAAATTCATACTTTACTCTTCATTGTCATTCTCAAAATAGGACACAGAGAAAAATAATCCATCTTCAGTACACTGGCATTCCTAGCCAGAAAATAGTTTGAAAACATTAAGGTTACCCCTCATCTCACATAATTTTCTAAGTCTCCATTTAAAGCTAACTATATGAATGGACTTCTGTGTTCTACTGTGTTCTGTGTTCCTTTCTGACATCTAAAACATTTCAGTTGTTCATTTCACTTGGATTTGGACAAAGTATGGACAGCTGTGAGTCACCATCACACACATAACATTCCCACTGTGGTAGAAGGTGTTGCCTCAACACCTGAGCCAAATTCAAGCCCACTCATTCCCAGAGGTCTCTGTTTTGCCTTATGAATCCACTTGCCATGTGCAAGGCTTCGCACTTGCATGAGGTCAGAGGCTGTGGCTGTCCCGCCTACCTCTCTTTTGCCTCTCAGAGCCTGATATCTCAAAACTTCAGAATAAATAGTTATAGAGAGAATGCCTGACACTGAACATTGTATGTGTAATCATGCCCTGTGTCTTTCTTTGGCACTGAATGATTCACAAAGATGAGAAGTGTGAAGAGAGGGCCAAGCCAATGAAACATACGGCTGATGTCATTATCGTGTCCCTATGCACCTGCAAGCCAAGTTATGCTCAGACCCCCATAGATGCTCAGATGGCAAAATATCTTCCCTTTACCTTAAAAACAAACAAATAAACAAACTTCAAGGCAGTGACTTCTAGTAGCCAGGTCGAATGGAAAGTAAAAGCAAAAAAGGGGAGTTTAGAAGGAAAAGTCTTCTAAATTAAACTAAACCAAACCCTTACAATGGTTACTTTTTATTGTCAACTTGATGGATTCAGCATCTCCTTAGAGACAAATATCTCCAAAGCATGTCCCTAAGGGTGTTTACAAAGAGGTGTAACTGGGGAGGGAAGATCTGCCCTGAGCAGGTAATATCATTTCATGGACTAGGATTCCAGACTGGATAAAACGGAGGAAAATATCCTAAACTGGATGTCTGCATTTTTCTCTCCAGTTCCTGACTGTGGTTGCAGTATGACCAGCCGCATCACCCTCCCCCCACTAGTTCCTGATTGTAGATACAATGTGACCAGCCACATCACACTCCTGCACCAGTTCTTGACTGTGCATACAATGTGACCAGCCACATCACACTCCCCTACCACTTCCCAACTGTAAATACAATGTGACTGGGTACATCACACTATGGCACCAGGCCATCTCTACCATCATGTAGATCCCCAGGCTCAAAATAAGCCTTTTTTTTCTTAAGGTACTTCTATCAGGCATTTCGTTATAACTGTGGGACAGTAACTAATACCACCCTCAGCAATAATCCCACAGATAAATTCACTGAGAATTTCCTATCAGATTTGGACTTTAGTATTTCATTGATTCCAGCTATGAAACACATATGATAACCCTAGCATTGGTGCAGGGGAATCTTAGAACGCTGACTAGTTGAAATAACTTGCCAAAACTGGCAGATAGAACAAGTCAGAATTACATCTATGTCCAGAGTTGACCATCAGCCCCTGGCTATAAGGAGAAGGTCCAAGCTTCACTCATCTCTGCTTAACTCATAGTCAATTGGCCTAAATCCTGGGCAACGTGTACTAACTTCATTCAGGAAGAGGCAGGGTGGAAAACACCAGGAGAGGGTCATTTTTATTTGAAAATGTTCCTGCATGAAAGGAAACACCAGCTTAGAAGGGGACAAGTAACAACAGTGGTCTCCGGGCAACAAAAGAAAGAATGTATCATTCTATATGTTTGGAATTCACAGCATTAAGTTAAAAGAGTATTTTAAAGAAGTTAGGAGAATCCAAAGCATAGGAAGCAGTTGGAAGGTTCCTGAAGGTCTTTTGTTCTGACTTGCCTTTTTTGTAGAGGTTAAGCTGAAGAGGAACAGTTGGGGCGAATTCTTAAAAGTGTGTAAGTAGATGGTCCATAAGAAAAGCAGTTAGAAGACACAGTGTCTGGGCAGGCCCCACTATAGCTCTGGGCAGTGTCTGCGCTCCATTCGCCTGGGCAGACAGACAGCTCCATTCTCAGAGTTGTCGTCATGTGGCTTCCTCTTCTTCCTGCCTTCTCCAGAATGCTTATGTGCTATAATTAGTTCCTTCTCCGAGTGACTTCTCATCTTCTTCCTGACATTTAAAGAAAACGGAAGGAAGTGAAAGCCAAGGAAAAAATGAGTAAGGAGTCTTGTAACAGATAAGTAAGCCCATTTCCAGAGTAGCCGGGACTTTATACCTTCAGATACCTTCAAGTTGATGGGAGCCAGAACTGTATTTCATGATCAGTTGTTATTTAAAATATGTCTAATACCACAATGCATAAGTGATTGTCAGTGACCCAGTTCCTTAGGGGGCATTGCATGTAGTATTTCGTGGTAATAGAATCATCACTTACCTATCAGAATATAGAAACATGGGTTGAATCCTAACACTCATGGTTGGCATTACCAATAGTGCAATGCCCTCACTCACTCTTACAAATGACTAAATAGGTCAGAAGGGGAGCCTAAGATCCTGGGAAACAAGTCACTGTTGGTTGGTTGTTCTATTGCTAAATGCAGAAAGCTTCCCTAACTTAGGCTTGGTAGAAAAGAACAATTCCAAGAACTCCCTATATGCTTTGTGAAGTGGAGATGGATGGTCAGGTTTTCTCTCTTTAGTACTTCGCTCTGCCGTTCTAGGGAAATACTAAGTCATTGAATATTAGAATGAAAACACATTTCTACTGCTTTCCACACTCAGCTAGGCAGTCTCTCCATGACTGGATAGAGAGCTAAAGCTGTTTGCACTATGAGATTTGCGCTCCTGTGTATGTCCCAAGAGGCTTCTTAATTTCTGGAACGTTGTTAGGACTTTAAAAGGTTTGTTGGGTTGTTAATCTGGAGTTATAGTTTAGAACCCACGGCCAGGAAGTTTTAGTTTTTGTGACATTCAGTGTCACCACCTCCCAGCTTAGTTCATTCCATTTGCATTCTCAGTAACGTTCTTCTCTTGTGAAAGGCTAGAAGCGACTTCAACATAAACCATCATACTTCACAGTTTTTACATTACTTGTACAAGTGCAAACTGTCTTGCACAAGACCATTTCTTTATAAACATAAATAAATAATATACCAACTCCTTTTTAATGTTAGGTTTCTTCATGTTCTTTGTTATAGGTTCTAGAATAGTTGCATAAATACAAAGGAAAAAACATTTGCTCATAGGGCACTCTATTTATCAAGTTACCCACATCCTTCTGTGGTTCACTGTGAAGAGCTAAAACCCAAACCAACACTACCTCTAGCCACGTCATCCAGGTCTGTAGGTCCTCACACTTAGGCAACATATCCTAAGCCCACTGTAAACATGAACTTATTCCCTCTCTAAGAATGAATAGACCATTACCCAAGTGTGGATCATATAAAAACAAGGCTCAGGCAGTGACGCTATGTTAAGACCATGTCACTAGAAGTTTTGTAGCAACAGAGGGGAATTAAAAACAATCAAAAGGTCTCCTGAATTGCTCATCAGTGTCTCCATCAACACATTTGACATGCCATCTGTGACCCTCCTGGAAAGTCATCTGCAGACATCATCGACTAGGATTTTTACATGACAGAAAACTTAGACTGATCCTAGATATTGAAAATCAAGAGTTAGAAACCTCTCATTCCATGGTCAAGTTCAATGAGTGACAGTTTCTATAGTAAAAAAAAAAAAAACTTTCTTCGTAGGAGTTAATAACTTCATGTATCATTATTAATATCAGGGAACTTTCTGGAATGAAATGAGAAGATTTCACTTTTCTTTGACAGGTACAGTTTTTCTTTGTCAGTTTAAACTCTATAGTGAAGGTAGTTGGAGGTTTGTCACTTTGATCTGCCTGATTTAAGATTTTCATTATGATACCCATATCATCCACACAGATAAATGAAAACGTGGAGCACTACTTCAGTGTCTCTGTGTAACATCAATAGCCACATGGGATTATTACAGCCTGAAATTGGGTCGTTTGTTCTGGATAATTACCATATATGCCCAGTTGAAATAATTCACATGAAGATTCAACTCTTATTTCCCTGTGGATTCTGATCTTTACTCTTCCATTTTCTGAGTCACCATCACCTCTAAAAATCTGCTGATCATCGCTAATGAAGGCTGTTTCTTCTCTTAGATACCCTAATTATAACGAATTCGTTTGCATATTCCTGCAGATTCCCTTCATAAAGACTCCCTGGAAGCTTTAACTATTTTAAGTGACAGTGGCTACCCCAAGGTTGCTTTTAAAAGAGCACCCATGGCTCTACTTCAAATAGTTGCAAGTAGAATGTTCAGTTTTTAGCAAAGACACATTTGTAATTTGTCATTTGGTGTAGTAGGTAGGTTCCTTTTATAATGTAGTTCTTTTATGTGTTATGGGTATTTTTTATGGATCTTACCTCTTTCACTCTTTAACATCATTTTTAGTTCCTTCACTTTCATTTTTTTGTCTTAAGTCCTTTCTTCTTCTAAATCTTACTCTATGAAGTGTTAGATATATTATCTTGCAATATAATTTCAAAACAAATCTCAAATCTCATTCTTTTTAACTTTTCCACTCTTGTCCCTATCTAAGCCATCATAGTTCTTCTAGTTATATGAATATCTCCCTCTGGAGAGACACGTGGTAAATACAGCAGTGGTCTTTTAAGTACCTCCATCTACATCTGATCAGTCATCCACCTTTAATGTGCAAGTCAAGGTGTGATACATCATTTTATTGTTTAAATTCCCCAATAGCTTCCTGTTGACCTCAGAATGAAATCCAAACAGATGAGATGGCTCTTCTCCAGACTCACCAAGGCATCTCCTTGCACTTCAGCCACACTGACCTTCTGATGTCCCTCTGATGTGCCAAGTTCTTTTCCATTTCTTTGAATATTAAATTTTTAAGCAGAAAATTAACCCTCTATTTACTACAGAGGTAAGGCTTTGTGTGGCTTTACTTGGTTGTACTGTTTTTGATTTAGCACATTATGTAAGGACTTTTACACATTGATCTATCTAATCCAATACCTTCAAAGTCAGTATGAGAGCATCCATCTTAATCTAGTGTTGGATATATTATTAGCTCCCCACCCCAAGCCAAGCTCTTGCCCATGACTTTGTGATGTTGGGCTGGAACACTGAAAGCTTTCTTTCTGACAAATAGAGTATATATTTACTTATAAGTGGATATTAGACATTAAGTGATATCCAAGATATAATATGTAGATGTAGAGAGAGGTTAGATAAAGAAAGATCTAGAGGGATACATGGATCTCCCCAGAAAAGGGAAACAGAATAGATTTTATAGGTGAACTGAGGGAGAGTGGGGACAGGAACAAGAGAGATCAGGTAGGAGACAGAAGGTTTGTGTAGTGAGAAATGGCTGAAATTGGGGGGCATTTGGGAGTGGTGTGGAAACCTAGTGCAATGAAAATTTCCTGAAATCTGTGAAGGTGATCCTAATTAGGACTTCTTGTAATGGAAGATATGGAGCCTCAACTGGCCATCTCTTGTAGCTAGACAATGCTTCCAGTGGAGGTTGTATTTAATTGAGTTGTTGACCAAGAGAGTCCTGTGGAAATCCCCGACGTGATGCTAAGACAAAGAGTTATTCTCTGCAAACTGAAATCTGGGCCTCACTGCTGAAGACAACATTCATACAACTCACTGAACTTGGAGAAGTCACGCTGTGCCTACATGGAGCCTTCATCCCTACATGCTAATCTCTTTTGTGCAGGAAGGCACTTTGCAGGCTACCCAAAGAAAAATGTGGACAGTATCCCAGTCTGAAAACTTTGACCTACAATCTGTCCTGCCTGCAAAATATGCTGGGCCAATGGTGGCACAGAAGTTATGGGAGTGACCAAACCAATGCCTAATATGACATAAGGCTCACTCCATGAGAAGGAACCCATACCCCATACTGCTTGAGTGGCCAAGAATCAGAGATGAGATAGCCGAAAGACTTTGGAACACTAACCCAAACACTACCCATCTAAAAAAAAACTAATAAAATGATTTTTAATGATATTCTGCTGTACTCATAGATCACTGCCTTATCTAGATATTATCAGAGAGGTTTCCTCTAGTAGAGTATGGGAACAGATATAGAGACCTATAATCAGCCATTACACACAAAGCGAATCTAAATTGGAGGCCTCCATCATGTCTCTCTTGTAATGGCTGGTTTTGTGTGTCAACATGACACAAGATAGAGTCATAGAGAGGAAGGAGGCTCTGTTGAGCAAATGCCTCCATGAAATCCAGCTGTAAGGCATTTTCCTCAATTAGTGAGGGCCCAGCTCATGGTGGGCGGTGCCATCCCTGGGCTGGTGGTACTGGATTCTATAAGAAAGCAAGCTGAGCAAGCCAGGAGAAGCAAGACTGTAAGCAGCACCCCTCCATGGCCTCTGCATCAGTTCTTGCCTACAGGTTTCAGCTGTGCTTGAGTTTCTGTCCTGACTTCCTCCAACAATGGACTATGACCTGGAAGTGTAAGCCAAATAAACTTTTTCCTTCCTAACTTGTTTTTCTGCCATTGTGCTTTGTCACAACAATAGAATCCCTAATTAAAACACCTCTCCTCAGAGCTCAGAAAATCTCTCAGGAGGCAGAAAAAGTATAAGAGTCAGAGGGGATATAGAGCAACAGAAAACACAGTCCACTGACTCAACTAAGCAAAGCTCATATGAACTCACAGAGACTGAAGCAGCAAGCACAGGGTCTACATGGGTCTATACCAGGACCTCTGCATATATATTATAGCTATTAGCTTAGTATTTCTATGGGACCCCTATGAAAATGAGAGTCTCTGACTCTTGTGCCTGCTTTTGGGACTTATTTCACTGTTGAGTTGCTGTGTCCAATTTTGATATGAAAGTTGCATCTTATTATATCTTATTTTGTCATATATGGTTGTGATCTCTTAGAAGCCTATTTTTTTGTAATAAGAGACAGAAAGGGAGTAGACCTGGAAATGGGGAGGAGCTGGGAGGAGTAGAGGGAGGGGAAACTATAATTGAGATGTATTATAGGAGAAAATAATCTACTTTCAATAAAAATATACAATTATCCAAGAAAGGAAGGAAGGAAGGAAGGAAGGAAGGGAGAAAGGAAGGAAGGAAGGAAGGAAGGAAGAAGGAAAAAAAGAATGAAAGAAAGAACGAAAGAGACAAAAGGAAAAAGAAAAGAAATCCATCTTTTACCTGTGCTGGCTTTCTGTTGGCCCTGTCACTGTATGTATGGTCAGGCCCTCATGTGCTATACAAACAGGATCTTGGTAGTTTCAGGGCAGAGAGGTGGGGGAAGATTGCATACACACACACACCCTACTTCCCTCAGTCTACAGTAGAAAAGGCAGGTTGAATTCTGAGACTTCTATTTCCTGGCAGATGGGCCCATTCACTTTGTGTGATTGGAAAGTGACACTGAGACCCCACCTCCCCTAAGGAGGGGCACCTCCCAGCTGCTGCTCTTAACTGACATAAGCTGTTGGAAAAAGTGGGAAGAATCTGGGAGTTAAGCTGTGGCAGGCCTCACTGCCTAGTACAGAACTGCTCTTGCCTGCCAGACACAGCACAAAAATTGGCAGAGGGGATGAGCACAAGGCCTGTACCTAGAGTCCCCCAGATATGTATGCAGCAGTAGAGCTGAAGGTTTCCGTTAAGAACTGTGGACTTTGGGGAATGTGCTCACAGGTCTCTAGGAGTCTGTAAGTAGTAGTCTTATTTATTAAGTGCTTATATAGTATTTAATGGGTTGGCATTTTTGTAAAGACAGTATCACTCTTAGCTTAGTTATCCTTCATTTTAAAAGAGTATGAGACAGGTCCCACTACTGCTATGCTCTCAATGATGAAGAAACTGAAAGAGAACGAGGCTGTGGAACCTGTCCACAGTCAGGATGCTACATAAGGTGGAGTTATGATTCAGTCCTGGAAGCCTGGCTCGCAAACCCAAGCCTATAAGAGTAGATTATGTTGAGACCTATGTGCCATTTCAGTAAGACAATTGGAAATCAGTCAGCTTAGGGACCACAGTGTCTTCCTAACTGTGGCTCTCCTCTCACGGAAAGACAGCAGAAGACAGAATGGACAAAGGTTCATGGATCCTCCTTGACTGAGTTCCATACTCTGACCAAAGTCACACACAGGTGTGGTGTGCTAGAGCTCAGCTCCCAGCCACCATGGCATGCTTTTACATGATTAAATTCCCCTCCGGTGATCTCAGCCCTCAATGTACTACACAAACACTTCCCAGACACCAGCCAATCGAGAGCTCTCTCTTAGCAAGTGCACTTAAGGAACTAGTTTTTCCACTTCGGCAAAGGTTGTCTTCATTTGCATGGGCTCTTCCCTTATCTGGGAGGGCAGTCTGTCCTTGAGGCCATAGTCCTCGGGACATTATCTGTGCTCTAAGATCAGTGTCAAGTTGCCTGCACAAAACTCCATCCAGATTCTTGTTTTTCTTGTACTGGTTGAGACAAAAAGACAAACAACTTTCAGCTTCTTCCTGCTTGTTTTGATCTTTCTACCACAAAGTCTTCGTGATCTGAGTATAACCTGGTTTTTCTTTTTTTTTCTTTTCTTTCTTTTTGTGATTTAACTTGTTTTAATGAAGTCTGCTATAAAAATGAAGACTTCTGCATGGCCTATTTGGCCTTAACTAGTTAATGCTGATGTTACACCAGCACATCCTTATATTCTACTGACCAGTAACAACTTCTCTGACATGGTTAATACCCAAATCGTGAATCATGGAACTTTTACTTAGCACACACATTCACAACCTACTGCATCCTGGTTTTTCTAACTTCATTTTTCTAGTAGGACTACTAAAATTTGCTGCCACTCTCTCCTTCTAACTTTTGGTCAAGGTTATCTATTCAATATCTAAAGCCTGAACTGAAAGGTGATCTCTAATGCTTTTCTCTACTACGTGGACAAAGTGATTTTGTCACAGTTCACAAAAGACTGAAGCCACTGAAGTGTACTCCGAGACCAGCAGCTTTAAGGTTAAGCGGGAACACAAGTTTTTGTTTTTAGTTTGTTTTGTTTTGTTTCTGAGACAGGGTGTCATACAGCCTGGGCTGGCCTCGAACTCACTATATAAACCAGGATCGCCTTGAATTCTGATTTTCCTGCTGAAGCCGTAGAAACTGAAGGATGTCTTTATGCTCCCCATGTGTTACTATGGAAATTGGGGCTCCCCTCTTCTGAGTTCTTAGTCTTATTATTAAAATAATTTATAAACAGACTCTGAAGGAAGCTCACAGACAATTTTATTAGAGTTTGAGAAAGAACAACAAAGCAAGTGAGCTGTGAATCTTAACAGTTACCAAGAAGTAGAAGACAAAGAAGGTAGAGCCATGCCTTTTAAGTCAGGACCTGTTCAGCAGTGGAGTCAGGAGGCAGTCACTAGACAGAAAGGGAGCTGCAGAGAAACAGTGAGAAAGTCTAACATGTCAGAGAAAAAACCCAGGCTTTAGCCAGTCTCTAAAAACAAAAGACAAAAACAAAAACAAAAAACAAAAACAAACAACAACAAACAAACAAACAAGGAAAAGTTACACTTTTGTGAGTTAGGACTCAGAAAGGCAACCAGACTCTCAAGTTCTCTGTGATGAAAACTCTACAAACAGCGCCTGAAGGGGGAGCTGCAGGTAGTGTAAAGATAGCTCATTAAATGGAGACTTAGTCCTCCTATTTCCTTAGAGTGTTTTCTGGGGAACCATCTTTCCTTGGAGTAAGGGGTGGACACGTGACCTGATTATTGAATGTCAGGCCACAGACAAACTTGGATTCTCTCTCTCTCTCTC
>JADRCD010225295.1:0-10562 GCA_019843815.1 Montemys delectorum | reverse complement strand
TCAAAATTGTAAACTGTCCATGATCACCAGAAAGACATGGCACAGGGGGACAGTTTCTGTATGCAGATTCACTCTGGCTATAGAGTAGGCATGGCACCACCACGACCAGCTTCAGCAGGAGACCTGTGCTGGGAAGATATTCTAATATACCAGGGTGCTAAGGCGTGAGGACAGATATCAGGGTCCCAAGGGTGTCTCCTGATCAGTACCTGTGTGTCCCCACTCTGGAATGACAATTACAGCTCCTGTACTCACAGGTCAATTAGGAGCTGGGTGCTTCAATCTTAAACTTTAAGTCCCAGAAACAGATGCATGGTAGAAAGACTTCTTGTCTTTTCCCTCCATGAATTCAAAGAACATCCCACTGGGGCTAGTGTTAATGATGAAGCCTGTGTCCCATCCAAGGCCCCACATTGTTAGACAGCAACCTGACTCCCACAGGTAGTCCTGGCTCCGTATAGTCAGGAACGTACATGCTAAGGAAATGTGATGGGACTTTAGTGAAGCTGGAGTGTGTGCTGGCTGAGGCTGGCTGCTGCTGCAGAACGAGTTCCTAATGGTATGCTCATAGCCATGGCCACGGGCCGGAAAGAAACAGGATGCTCTGTGCCTTCAACAGCCGCTCTTTGTGGGCTGTGGACAGTTGGTCAGTCTCAGCAGGCTCTGTAGTTCTCAGTGAGAACTCAGTCTCACTTGTGTGATGGGCTTCCTTCCAGACCTCCAGAAGAGCCCACCACCTGGACTGGCTACTTTGGGAAGGTTCTCATGGCATCTACCAGCTACCTGCCCTCACAAGTGACAGAAATGTTCAACCAGGGCAGGGCCTTTGCCACTGTCCGCCTGCCATTCTGTGGCCACAAAAACATCTGCTCACTAACCACGTGAGTACAGACTGACCTGGCAGCCCCACTCTCTGTCTATGCACGCCAGAGCCAGAGAACAGTCACTGTGTCGCTGTCAGGTTGCAGAGGTGTGTGTGACCCTGTCCATCCTGTCCATGCTTGGGTTCCATCAAGTCCTACCTAGAGCAGAAAGACTCACAGACCTAAGACCTGGGTGTCTCTGGCATTCTCACCACAGAACCTTTTTTGCATTTTGCAGGGTGTTTGTGTTGGTGGAAAACATTAAATCAAACAGTAGGAAATTGACTATTTAGTGGGAGTGTCCAGGAGCACAGAGGTCCTGCTTGTGTGATTGGGATTGTCGCCACGGAACACCGGAAAGCTTGTCTGTAAAACAAGTGATGGCAGGGCTCTGCTCTGGACATTGATGGCATTTTCTAACTGGAGAGGCTGCAGTTCTGGTGTTCTGCTAAAGTGGGCACAAGCATATTTGAACCTTTGTGGACAGGCCCACCCTCTGGCTGGGAGCTGCTCAGTGGGCACCCACATATGCCCACATGCCAGATGTGCCCACATGTACCTGTTTTTAGCACTAAGGGAAGCAGGAACAACTATGATTTGATGTCAGCCTATATCCAGGTTCAGTGGAACAAAGCCAAGAGTGGTAGAGCAGGATATCTCACACCCTCTGGCTTCCCCATGGGCATGCATAGATGGGTGCGTGTATACATACACAGGAAAGAGAAAATATCCACCTTAGTGACCAGAGAAACTGACAGCTACCCTGCTCTACCACGTGCTCTTTGGATCTCAGTGTGTGCTCAGACCCAGGCCATCCCTGGCCTTGCCAGCTTCACTCTGAGGAGCCCAGGTACTGTCTTCACCTAATGCGCTGGCTGGTGGGTTTCTTCCTAGCTCTGCTGAGATGTAGGTTTAGTCACATGCCTTTTGTGAGGAAAAAAAATCCTCCTTCTGAAACATAAAGACATGGCTGCTTTTTCTTAGAATTCAGAAGATCCCACGGTTGCTGGTAGGAGCATCAGATGGCTATTTGTACATGTACAACCTGGACCCCCAGGAAGGCGGCGAGTGTGCGCTGATGCGTCAGCACAGGTGAGGCTGCTCTGCGTGGTGGTCTGCAGCTGTGGATACTGTGGTGGGTCTGTTCATTCATCCCCTGAAGGTTGATGTGCTGGCCTGTGCCATTGGCAAGCATCATCTCCCCAACGAGATTCATTTGCTGGCTACAGGATGCCATTCAGGGACAGGAAGGAGATGTGCCTGAGACTGGTGGTGGTGACGGTTGGGTGGCTCCCCAGGCCCCTGCTGAGGGTGAGGTTTGGGGTCTATAGTAAGGTGTCAGGAGCCTGCTGACCCACCTCAGGATGCTTTGGGAATTCATAGGTGGTAATTAAGATGTGTGTCAATTTATCAGACTTCCTGTGTTAAAAAGCACTGGAAATTCCCGGATCAGATTTCATGTTGGTAAGAGGGTCATGTCAGGCAGTAGCAGGCATCTGTGGCACAATTCCTTGACTAGCGTCTCAGGCCCCAGGCCATGCTATCCATATGTCCAACTGTCTGGAACAACTTGTTTAGTTTGAGATAGGTCTTGCTCTGTAGCCAATCTAAGGCTGGCCTAAAAGTAAGGGGAATCTTCCTGTGCTGGGATTTGAGAGTGAGCCATCACACCTGACTTGAAACAGTAAGCTGACCGTGTTCATTTACTGTCTCCAGGCTTGATGGCAGTATGGAGACAACCAGTGAAATTGTAGACTCTGCATCTCATGACTGCCCCTTAGCAACGCAGACATACGGCACAGCAGCTGCCAAAGGTGCCTATGTGCCCTCGTCCCCCACAAGACTTGGTAAAGGGCAGGACGCCAACTTAGAAGGTAATCGACCGGGGTTCTTCTGTACTGTGCTATCCCTGGAGTTGCTGCCTCCCATGAAGCCATGGGACAGGGCTTCCTTCCGAGGCTTGTCAAAGTGAATATATAGTCTTCATCTTGGGGAGAAAGGCAGTCATTGTAACCAGAGACTCCGGCTGCTTGTGAGCCCACCTAACCTGCTACCTCCCTGTGTAAGCAGTGTCCTTCATGCATCATGGGCAGAGGCTGCCAGTGCTGACCCTCCCCATCATGCTTTCCCATGTTGTGGAGTATCCCTTCAGCTACAACACATGACCTGTGTCTCCACAGTTAGAGTCTTGTAGAGTTCCCTTAGTCACTCACAAGAGTGTGTTCAGTTACCACTGTTTACTGTACAGGGCCTGTTCTGTAGTAGTGCATCCTGGGAAATGGGTGGCATCATCTGGCTTTGCCTGACACTGGAGAGGCTCCACTCTGATCAGGTCGGGAAACTTAGTGTGGCCACAGCTCATAACCAAGTACCATCTCCTGAACACACCCTATGCTTGGTGTGGCAGGGTCAACATCTGGGTCCAGCTCTCTGAGGATGCCCCTCTTATCTCTGCAGCGTACACAGATGACCTGGGTGCTGTGGGTGGTGCATGCCTAGAGGATGAGGCCAGCGCTCTGCGCCTGGATGAAGAGAGTGAACATCCTCCCATGATTCTCCGGACTGACTGATCCTGACCTGTGAACTCTAGCCCAGGAGCAGACAACACTGGCCTGGCTGAGGACTTGAGCATTGCTGCTATGAACTTTGACCTGAATTGAGGGAAAGGATGGCAGAGACTTTAAAGCAAAGAGGTTGTAGTTATAGCCTATCCATACTGTTGAGAAAATACAGTTTTCACTTCAGTGACTTTAATCCTGCCTATGAATTTAGCTTTTTATCTTCTCTCACTTTAATTAATTTTTTTAACCTTTTTTTTTTCTTTTTTTCTTTTTCTTTTTCTTTTTCTTTTTTTGCCAAAATTAACTATTTGGTAAAGTCTGTGGAGTCTCCTTGCTTTGCATGTGTGATGTGCCAAGCCAACATAGGAGAACGAGTGGAGTGGCCACTTCATATTGAACCACAGTTGTCAGGTCTTATGCCAGGGCATGCATGATGAAGTGTCTGCGTGCAGTGATTCTGCAGGGACAGGGCCCATGTGCCTACCAAGACCAGCCAGGGCACCAGTAGACAGTGGCCTCTGTCAGGAGTCTTCTTGCCCTACTGCCTCAACTGGGCCATTTTCCCTCCCAATTTATTAAACTCTTTCCAGGTTGGATCATTCTGAGACTAGCTTCCTCCATGGGGGACTATTGTTTTGGGTCTTAGTCTCCATGGGCATCTTGAGAGGGAGAGAGGCAGTTTCTGCTCTCTGTGCCTTCTCTTCTGACAGATAAACTTGGCAGTCTGCCAGGGCAGCCTGGAGCCAAGAAAGGTGATTTCATCAGTGTCGTTAAATGCTCTGTCTCCTACTGTCCCCATCCATAACTGTGACTTGGTTTTTTGTTTTTAAAGGAGAGTGTATAGCTACTCCAATTCCTGAAAAAGCACAAAGGTGTAAGATGCTGTGTCAGGCATCAGTCTCTGCTGACCTGGAGCTGTGCTGTCTGCCAGAGGCTCTTCTTCCTCCCTAGAGATAGCAGATAGTAGAGAGGCCCCGGGGAGATGGCCGGAGACTCCCTCCCGGGGTGATGTGCCTTTTCTTTCGGTCTTACAAGGGCAGGAAAGTGAGGTCAGATGTCAGTTCTGCCCTACGCCTGTCTGCTTTTGATTGTTTGGTATCTAGGGAAAGTGTGGTCTCACACTACAGCCTAGGCTCTGGAACTCACTATATCGCTCAGGCTGGTCTCAGACTCACAGCAATCCCCCTGCCTCAACTTGCTGAGAGTTGGAATTACAGGTACCACTGTGTTAGGCTCCTTTCTCAGCTCTACAGAATGAAAAGTTGAGGTCCTCAAATCTGCATTCTAAGCAACAGACCCTAGCAGTGGAGCCTGAGGGTGTAGCATGTGGCTTCCACATGAATATGGCTTTAGGTACAGGGGTTTTGGAACAGGAAATCAGGATAATATCAGGGTACCAGGTTAACCCAGCCCAGGTCAGGCATCCGGACAAGAGGAACTGCAGGTAGCTGCCTTCGGACCAGTGTGGTTATGTCTGGTAGAGTGTTTCTGCAGGGTGCCTATAGGTAAGTCTGTTCTTGCTGTTCAAAGGATGGCTAATCACATGAGTGGATTTTGAGGGGCACCCACTGCTAGTCCTGTCTGCTGTTGGCACCTGTGCCCTGGAGCATCTGAGGAGCTAGACTATGTACAGTTTATGAAGTGGGGGTGAGGCTGGGTGTGTGTGAGTGTCCTGGACCCTGATAACATAGGACCCCAGCCCGTGGTCTGGTTCAGTGAGTGCCAACAGGAACAGACTGAGAGGTGCACAGGGCTGATTGGGAGCTGGGGTTTCCTAGTACCAAAGAGTGTGATTTACCGGTATGGCAGTGACCTTGGCCCTGCACGCTGTGGGTGTGGGGCTCAGCTCCATCTGCTGAGGTTCCCTCTCTTGGGAGTTGGTATTCCAAAAACATGTTAAAATTCATTTCTCCCTTTTAGCCTGGGTTTCTTCACTTGAAAATTTGGTCAGAAAAAGCCTCTTTGGGGGGTTGTTTGGGGCTGTGCCTTCAGTCTTGCCAGGCTGGGCAGATTTGGTGAACCTTCCTCTCTTGGAACAGATGTGCCTGTGCATCCCACAGAGGTCAGAAAAGCAAAAGATTAGGCTCTGCCGACCTCGGGCTATATGTGCACCACTTGCAGGCCTCAGGTGAGGGAGGAGAGAATAACTAGCGGTGGAGCCAACTAAAGAACTGAGCCAATAGAATACATGCTCATGTAAGGGCTGAACCCAGGCCCCACAGCAGTGGTCAGTTTTAAGATTTTATTCCAAAGTTAAGAGAAAATGTTGGAATCCAGTGTGGCACATACCTGTAATCCCAGCCAGCAGTCAGTAGAGTGAGGCCGGAGGATTGCTGTAAGTTTGAGGCCAGCCTAGACTATGTACTCCTGGGCAAACCTGGCCTTCAGAGTGAGACCCTGTCTCAAAAAAACCAAAGGATGATGACTTAAAAAAAAAAAAAAACAAAAAAACAAAAAAAAAAAAAACAAAAAACAGCGGGGAATGGGAGTTTGAAAATCCCCCAAAATTTTAAGACTAGTTTGGATTGGGACCAAAGCTTTTGTATTTTCTCAAACAATGAAAGCAAGAGTTGGGAGTCCCTTGTCCTGCCTACACCAACAGCATGAGCTAGGGGCAGGTCTCATGGGCCCGCCCGGGCTTGGACTGTACAAGAAGAACCCTACCTCACAGGGTTGTTGTGAGGTGGGGGAGGGGATGTCCTGTGAGCACCCAGCTCTGGGTCTGGCCAGCAGTGGACTCCAATAAACACTAAAACTCAAACCTCCCGGAGTAAAGTGAATGGTTTTTGTTCAGCTCTGCCCTCCCTCTACCTACAAAGCTAGGTGGAAGACAGCCTTGCAGTGGAGGGTGTGTGCAAGTGTGCCCTTGCCTGTCTTGCTCTGTAGTACAAAGAAAACGGGAGACTATGGGTCTGTCTTGAAGGCAGGGCTGCGGAGATACCCAGCTGGGCATCAAGCACGGACCAGTTAGCACAGGTTTGAGACCACAGGGGCTACAGCAGCAAATGCCCTGCCTAGCTCACCTGGAGCTGCCCAACTCTGCCCTCTTGTGGACGCTGGAGCTTCAAGGCTGCGGCTCCTGCCAAGTCGGCTTGGTAACTTCACTCTCACAGTTTGATTTGGAGACGAGGCTCGACAGCAGGTGTGTTGCTTGGAAAAGACTAGAATATTTTGGTCACAGCTCAGCTGAGATGAGGAATGTGTGCCTTGCTCAACTCCACTCTCCATGGTTCTTTTTGTTTATTTCTGAAACGATCTTACAATTTAGCCCAGGCTGCACTCAGTCTTAAGAGCATGCTGCCTCTTCGTGCCTTGTTCTGGGACTACAGGCACAAGCCAGCACCTCCAAGCTTTTATCAAGACAATGACATAAAGATGCATGCTCCGACGGTCCCGTACCCCAAGTCTTTATAGCTCTTGCTCTCTGCATGCTAGCCATGACCAAATCACTTGTTCGGAACATCTGATATCCCCAGTGTGAGGAGAGCCGGTCCAGTGGTGGCCTGTGTGAGAAATGTCTTTTGGGGGACGAAGCCTATTGGAAATGCACACTAATAGCTGCCTGCCAAGCACAAGGGTTTTACTGTTGCTTAAGTTCTTGCCCTGACTGTAATCCTTGACCTGTCTTATACTGTTTGTACTCTGCGGGTTTTGGGAAACCCGAGGGAGAGAAAAGGAACAACTGCTCTGGATTTGGAGGCAAGATCAGCTCTTCTCTGGTGTCTGACAAGGAATATCTCTTTAATTTTGAAAAATTAAACCTCTTTAAAGCTCAATTTAAGGGAACTGTCCTGATCCCTCCCCTCTGTTTCATTCTGTACTGAGATATACCCAAGAAGTATTCATTTTTACATTTTCTTCTAAGGTAAAGGTATTTCAGGTACTAACTGTGTGTGTGTGTGTGTGTGTGTGTGTGTGTGTGTGTGTGTGTGTGTGTGTGTGTGAATGTCTTTCTCCCTCCCCCCTCCCCTCTCTGTAAGCCACAGTGATTACAAGTCCCCATATCAGAGCTGGGTAGTCTGGTACATGCCTATTATCCCAATATTAGAGAGGAATCAGAAGGATCAGAAATTTAAGGACACCCTTGAGTACACAGAGATTCAGTGCCGGCCTGGGCTATGGTGCACACTTTTAATCTCAGCACTTGGGTGACAGACGGAGATGGATCCAGCCTGGTCTAAAGAGCAAGTTCTCAGACAGCCAGGGCTACATAGAGAAACCCTGTCTGTCTCAGGATGGGGGCCATGGGTGGGAGGGAATCCTATCTCAGTGGGCTGAAGAGAGCACAGGGGTTAAGAGGACCCTTCCAGAGGACCCAAGTTCAGTTCCCAGCATCCACATAGTGACCCACAACTGTCTACAATCCAGGGGGTCTGAAGTCCTCTGTTGGCTACCAGCTACATACATAGTACCTATACGTACATATAGGCATTAACACCTGTTTTTTAAAGTGTTAAAAGACCATGTCTTAGAAATGGACTCAGTGGTTAAGAATGCTTGCTGCTCTTGCAGAGGACCTGAGTTTCCTCCAGCACCCACAGGGACTCACCACCATACACAGTTAAAAATAATAAACCTTTGGGGGGGGGGATGCCTAGAGATATGACTCAGCAGTTATGAGCACTTGCTGTCCTGCAAAGGACCAGGATTCTGTTCCCAGCACCTACATCGTGGCTCACAACTCCAGTCCCTAGAGATCCAACACCCTCTTCTGGTCATGGAGGGCAGTGCACACATGTGCACAGGCATACATGGAAGCAAAATACCCATGCACTTAAAGGCCACCATGGGCTATGTCATGTGTTTAAGTCCCTGTCTCCAAAAATCAAGCCAGGGCCATTGGGATGGCTCAGCAAGTAAATGCTTTAGTGTGCAGGCCTGGTAACTTGAATTTGATCCCTACAAGGCAGGGACAAGTGACTACTGCAAGTTGTCCTCTGGTGTCTCATGGTCCACACACATACAATTGTTTTTAATGTTTAAAAAAAACCAGACCAATAATAAGCTGGACCCAATGTGGAATTACACCTGTAATTCCAGGTACTCGGGAGTCTGAGACAGGAGTATCAGAGGTTCAAAGCCTTCTGGAACAACATCATGAGCCTGTCTCACAGAATGAACAGGCAAGGCTAGAGCTGGCTCCGTGGTTAACAGTGGTTGCTGCTCTTGTAGGGGACAAGAGTTTGGTTCCCAGCATGAATGTCAGGCAGTTCACAAGCATCTGTAACTCCAGCTCCAAGATCCAATGCCCTCTTCTGAACTCCAAAGCCACCTGCACTCACCCACACAGACCATATAAGACACACACTTGGGTTCAATTCTTGCTACCATCAAAAGAGCAGTACTAAAGAAAGGCCCAGAAGCCTCCCTGATCACTATCCAGGAAGAGCCTGCAATAGCTCTGAGACCCTGAGGATCTCCAACCAACCTTGCCCTTGCACTGGAGCATCCATGCCCCGTGAATGTGGGCTCCCAGCTGCTCCAGCAAGGTCTTGCAGTCCACCTGTGTCCCAGAGCTCATCCATATTCATCACATGGCCTCCCCTAGAGGAAAAAGTGGCCATCAGGTTATCAATCATATGTGTAAATATACCCCATAGACACATATACAAATAATAAAAGGTTTGTGGTTTTGTTTTTTTTTTAAAGATAATTACAGGAGCTGATGAGGTGGCTTGGTGGGTTACAGCATCAGCTATTCTTGCAGAAGACCAGGGTTATGCTCCCAGCACCCTACATAGTGGCAAAGGACTGTAAGTTCAGTTCTGGAGGATTGCTCTCTGACTTCCTTGGGCACCATATACAGGTGGTGCAAATAGACAAATAGGTGAAACACAAAACAAAAATAAAATGCTAAAAAAAATAATTAAGGACAAGTGAGATAGCGCAGTAGATCAAGGCACTTAATCCTAGGAGCCACATGAGAAGAATTAACTTCAGCATAATGCCATGCCATGTGCACATGCACACACAAAGATTGTAACACTTTGATTAGTTAAAACATGCTAACATCTGGAAATAGAGACACCCCAGGCCAGGGGACATGTATGCTCATCACAGCCCAGCCTTGGGGTTCTGTGAAGGCAGCCCTCCCTATTGATTGTGGCTGACTCCAGAGGGTTACCTACAGTCACTGGAGACACTGCAGGAGACAGCCTGTGAACCCTAGGGCCCCAAGTCAGGACTAGCCTCTGGAGGACAATGGACTTGCCTTGCTGTTCTCACAACCACTAGATGGCACAAGTCTCATGACTTCCTGTGTCTGTGGGACTTGAATTGCTCATTAGGGGTCCTCCAGCTGGGTGGGGCGTCCTTGAAGCTGACCAGTCAGACTCCAGGAGCCTCAGTATGAACTGGTCTCAAAATTCCAAATGCAAGTATGACACACAAAAGCCCCTCCATTTTTAAAATATTTATTTATTTGGTTTGTATATAATATATAAATATTAGGGGACACCATGGCCCTCTAAAACCACTATTTCTGCTTCTAACACAGTGAGAATGTGTCTCTAGTACAGCACTCTCTTGGGTGATCATCAAAGGTGTGTTTCTGGGGTACTTTGTCCTCCAGGGAGAGGTGGAGGAAACAAGATACCAGTGCTTTAGGTGGTATGAAATGCCCCCACAGATTCAGCGCTTGATCCCCAACTGGTGGCAGAGGTAGAAGAATCCTGGGGCCCATCCCAGGCAAAGAGAGAAAGTCACTCCGTGGAAACCCAGGTATAGTCTCAGGCAAGAGTGGGTCTAAGTACCCATTGGCCAGGGAAATGAAGGAGACTGGGAAAGAGCCAGAGTACCAGCCAGGAGAGCTCTGTCTGGTCCCAAGGCTGCCATCCTGGGATGTGGACCATAGTGGATCCAGCAGGAAGCCAGACTCTTGTCTCTAATGTGGCTGGAGGGCCACTGTTGACATCATCCACACTGGCCCAAAGCCATCTGAGGCATCTCTAGGATTAGGCTGACAAATGGCCATTGCAAGACAGCCCCAGCTGGGCCCTGTGTCCATCCCTCCTTCTGTCAGGTAGCTTCTTGTCAGCAGACATTATATCTGCCCCTCGGTTACCTCAACAGATGAAATGTGGTATCTGTGGCCAGCTAAGTCATTTGCTTCAAGCAGACTCAGCAGGCAAGGCTGGGG
>JADRCD010225294.1:23336-39620 GCA_019843815.1 Montemys delectorum | reverse complement strand
GCAGATTAAGTGGCTTCAGAAGTGGCTATGCAGGAGCCTATCCTGGTTATGGGCCTGCAAGAGATACCAGCTGGGAAAAGGGACTGGACTAAGGGATGGCCTCAGATTGCTAGCAACCCTACCAACTATTACCTAGAGAAGGAAGGACAGTGGTGCACACATGGAGGAAGAACTATGCTCCCCAGAAAGCAAGCAAAAGACTTACTGGGCCAAATGCACAGATGGACTCATTTAGGAGATAAAAATCTTGTCCAAGCAGTTAAGGGATCTAAACTATATATAACGGACCTCAGGTTTTAGGCCAGAGAGATAGTAGAAAAGTATAAGGCATTCCAGCAAGAGAATGCTTATGTGTCTAGGAGGAAACAGGGCAAAATACCTAAGGGAGAATGGCCTAGAGTTTATTGGGAGGTTGATTTTACAGAAGTTAAGCCTTGAAAATATGACTTAATACCTTCCAGTGTTTGTAGATACTTTCTCTGGATGGGTGGAGGCTTTTCCCACCAAGCAGGAGACAGCTACCATGGTAGCCAAGAAGATATTAGAGGAAATTTTCTTGAGGTTCAACGTGCCCAAGGTAATTGGATCAGACATTGTCCTGCTTTTGTTTCTAAGGTAAGTCAGGGATTGGCAGAGATATTGGGGACTAATTGGAAGCTCCATTGTGCATACAGTCCCCAGAGTTTAGGGTAGGTAGAGAGAATAAACAGAACCCTAAAAGAGATTTAACTAAATTGTCCTTGGAAACTGGTACTGACTGGGTGGTGCTCCTTCCTTTGCCCCTGTTCTGAGCCTGGAAAACCCCCTATCTATCATCTCAACCTTCCCCCTTTCGAGATCCTCTATGGAGGCCCGGCTCCATTAGTGGCCACCAGGCCTAACCTAGAGATCTTTCAAGGAGGGAATCAATACCTTGTCAAAATACTGGTGGCCTTCAAGACAGTTCAGAGAGAAATATGTTCCCAGTTGTCTGCCCTTTATGCTCTGGGAATGGCCGTGGTGCCCCTTCAGTTCCAGGGTTGGTGATGCTGTCTTTGTTCATCAGCATTGAACCCAGTCCTTGGACCCCTGCTGGAAGGGCTCCTACTTCGTGTTGCAGTCGACTCGACTGCTGTAAAGGAAGATGTGATCTCTGCCTGGGTATATGCTTTCATGTGAAACTGGCTACCAGGCCACCCCTGGCAAGTCCACCCCACCCCGCCCCCTGGAGCATGGCAAGGACAAACAACCCCTTGAAGTTTAAGATCACCTGGCCAGTTACAGAATGGGAAGCGTCTTGATTTTAATGAAGATTCTGGCTCTGGCCTCCCTCCAAAGTTTGGATGCTAAAGCAAGTCCCCACCGACCATCCAGACTGACTTGGAGCATATCCTCCACCCTCACCAGGGATTAGGTGGTCAAAGTAAGCCAGGACCACCCACCTTTCACCTGGTAGCCACCTCTGACTTTTGACTTATGCCAACTGGTGTTGGGGCTGGATTCATGGGACACACCCACAGAAATTGGAACTGATCCATCCCATCTACCCATTGGGCTGCGAATCCCTGTGGCCATCCGAGGCCTAGGCAGATGGCATATAGGTTGTGGAAGGCCAAACACAAGATGCTACCTCGCGAATACCCCGTTTTATGTATGTCCCAGAGAGAGGACTAGCAGGCAAGCACAACGTCGTTGTGGGGTTGGAGGAATGTCTTCTATTACAAGAGTTAGGGATTTGAGATGACTGGTTCCAATAAGTGGAACCCCTCCTCATCCTGGAACTTAATTACTGTCAGGGGAAACTCTACTACCCTCCTTGACTGCAGCCCAGGGGGAGACTGCAGCCCCTGTCAGACCAGCATTGATTGTAACCCTATAACAATAGACTTACCAGGTCCAGACAACAGGTCAAAGATGGGTTGCTAAAAGGTCATTAAAGTCTTTTTACATAGTTACAATACAGTTGATGGTCCTGAGACAAAAATACCAGGAGCTAAATACAGAGGACGAGGGATATGAGCTGCACGACTATCAATAGCTTCAGGATTGAAGCATGCACAAGAAAAAGGGGAGGGGGGGGATGAAGAGGTCAGCTAACTAAAGTCTGTTAGAAAATTCCACCAGGCCTGTAATTAGCCTAGGGGGGGAATCAATCACTGGCCTCCTGCAGAGAAGGGAAGTCCTTGCTACCTCATTCCCTAAGGACCAATCAGTTTAAAAGTCACACTGTTCTGCCAATCATAGTGTGACTAGTGGACATTGCTCTCTTCTACCCCTGCAAACTATATAAAAACTGGCTGAACCAGCTGCCTGAGGTCATAGCCCCTCCTTTGGGTCCAGGACAACCCCAGCACACTGGAACAATAAACTCTCCCTGCTTTTGCATCGATCGATACCCATTCTTTGCTCTTCATGGTTCACTCTGGGGTCTCCGGTAGCTAAGGCTCCTTGGATTCTTACAGTACATGAAAACTTAAAAGAAAAATTAAAAATATACAAATAGAAATAGAAGAGTCATCAGAAAAGGTCAGGACAGGAGTAAACATTCTTAGCTTTACATTTTCAAGAAAAACGTTTTCCTGTCAAGGCATCTGGTAAACTCTGTAGAGCAGAGCAGATAGACAAGAAGCAGACAGAGCCACCAGAGGGCTGGATGTGTTAAGTAAGTATATTCTCCAACCCTGATGTCCACAGGAATACATACTTGGGGCTTTCTTAGAAAGGTTTTAAGTGGAGATTTACTGGGCAGGTATACAAAGTTGTTTGGTTCAGTTTCTTCAAACACTCTAAAAAGGAGTGTGATTTCTTCTCTGTAATCATACTCTTAGGAAACTTCCCCTCATGAAACAACTCTTCTCAGACATAAAATTCTAACAAAAGTCCTTTTAAAGCTTCAGAGCCAAGCTTTTCTTCTAAGTAACTAACACCTTGCCTCTGAGTCTTAGCATCACAATGGCACAGGTGGAATGAGGAAGAGGAGGAGGAGAACACTTTTACTGCTCATAGCAGGACAAACTTCAAATTGGAGTTTCTTACACTGAATCTTATGGCTAGATACCACATATAGATTTATAATCTGTCTGTCTGTCTGTCTGTCTGTCTGTCTGTCTATCTCTGTTTGCTGCTGAGGGAAATTCTCTAACAGTAAGCTACAGTCTTGCTCTCGTTTGTAACTTTTAAATTGAAATTAGATTGTTGGGACCAAGATATTTTTCTGTTTTCCCCAAAGGGATCTAAGATCCAGGAAAGCACTCTCGCAACTTGAAATGGCACTAAACTCTGAAGGCTCATTTTTCTGTTGCAATTCTCTGAGCATTTTCTTTACTTTTAGATGTTATAAATAACGGGGTTAACTCCATTTAAAAGAAGGCTTCATAACACCCATATCGAAAATACATTTCTGCCAAATCAGAACTGTTTTGAGATTCCATAAACACAAAATTGCAAAATTGGTTCTTTTGGTCTCCCCTTTAAACAGAATATTTTTTTACCATACTCTTCCCTGACCCCTAATCCCCCCAGTCTCACCTCACTCCCATTTTTAACCAATAGCTTTAACTATACTTGAAAACAAAGCACCAAGACATCACCAATTCCTATCTCTTTATGTCATTTCTCTGCATGTTCAGTTAGCATTTGCTAGTCTCTCTGGATTATATTTCAAAGTGTTAGGTCCTGTGTCTTCTAATTGTCCTTCCTCACACCCTCTTACATTCAAACTTCACTGATACTTATAAGAATAAAAATCAAGCTGAGATTCATTTTCCTATGGCTATCAATCTTAGGCCATTGAAAAATATAAAATATACTGAATGTAATGGAATAATTAGTATCAAAAATGTTATGTGAAAGATCAAGTTAAAAATAAAATACTTTAAAACATGGCAAGAAGAGAATCCCAGAGATCACAGCATCAGATGCACACTAGATGAGCAAGTTGAAGCTTCAAAGAATGAGCCCAGATCCCCCTTTTCCAGCTACTCAGTAGATCACAGAGACAGGCACTCCGTTCACTGACTACTCACCAGGTCAGCAGCTATGGCTGTATACTTTCAGACTCTGCCCAGTGTTGTCTCTACCTTCCCACAACCACCAGCAGCCATCTGAAGCCCCATGTGGGGACAATTAATTCATTTAGCAGAACTCACAGAAAGCACTTGAATAGTAAACACTTGGGTATTGACTCATGTGCCTTCCAGAAATAGGACCAGGCAAAATTACATGCAATTCTCTCACTGTACCAAAGATATCTCCTATGTCTTCATCCTCTCTTAACCATAACAAGATAAATCTCTATACTTCATTCCAGTTCAGTTGCAAATCCTTCTGTTATACTCTCATAGCCAGCTGCTCTTACCACTTCAGGGCCTGTGCCCATTGATTCCCTACAACATCATCACCTTCTTTTATATTCCAATGACCATTTTCTGTCCTTCAGCTCACATACACATAAAAGCTAAAAATAAATAAAATAATAAAATAAAATAAAATAAAATAAAGCAAAATAAAATAAAAGCAGGAAGGGCAAACATAGTGGATGGAGCATCTGTCCTAGTAGTATGGCGGTGCATAGTATATGCCCAGGAGTGGTATTGTTGAGTAGAAAACTATTTCCTATTTTCTGAGGAAGTGCTGGACTGATTCCCCGAGATTTTGTACCAGTTTGCAATCCCACCAGCAATGGCAGAGTGTTCATCCTTTTTCACATCCTCGCCAGCATGTGCTGTCACTTGAATTTTTGATCTTAGTCATTCTGATTGATGTGAGGTGGAATCTCAGGGTCATTTTGATTTGCATTTTAAACGTTTGATATTTTACTTACAAATAAACAAAGGCTGAACTTTTTAGAAGTATGTATGAGTTGTGTAGAAGCATCTTAAAGCCTTAAATTGATATATTAAATATATTAACATTAAATATATTTTATCGTATATCATGTTTTCTTAAACATTATTACTATGAAATATAAAAGTTATATATAAGTATAGATGATATATAGATATAGATATATAGATATATCCATTAACATAAAATTACAAATAGAGATTTGATGACTTTCCTTATCACATCTATAGCCTGTGGATTTATAAAGCATTTACTGACTGAGGCTCAATCAAGGTTACCTTCTCAAGCTATTTCAAAATATTAGATAGAAGAAAGCCTATCACAATACCCAACCTTGCATAGATTTATATTCAAAGGATGGTTATTAGTCTTACATAACTTCAATATTCCCTTAAGAGTCATAAGGCAACAATGACTCGGAGTCATCCTAATCAGATGGGATCAAGGCTACTCTGTAAGTCACTTGGTTGAGTCTAAACCTTGGGGAATGATGGATTTTCCTAATTTTACCATCTGTATTGGGTAGTTGTGTTATTCTCTACTATCTGAGTATATTCAACTCATCTACCAACCAATGACTCTATCCGTTGGCAAGAGATTTATGGTCCATTTAATTTCAGAAATTATACTGTTTGTAGACATCTTTTAACACTTTCTTTCTTTCTTAGTCTTATTTTACTTAACAGAAGAGTCATTAGAGATGCTCACCGATGTATTCGAAGAATAGAAGCTACAACTGTTTCAGCTGCTTTCCCTCTTGTCTGCGTTCATGTTCATTCCAGCTTCCCCAGAACTATGATATAAAATGCTTTAAACTCTAACAATATAAAGGTTTTAAGGGATGTTTGTTTGCCCTATTATGATGGTGAAGGTGGAAAAGTCTGTTTCTTGAATCCATGAAAGAAGAAAATATGTTTACTACCAATAAAATAACATTTCTGTAATTATTCTACATGAGAATATTTTATATGAGAAATATTCTACATGAGAAAACAGATGACTGCAAGGTGAAATAAAATTATTTAAGCTTACATTGGCACAACCAGAATACCTCCCTTAGCAGATATAGTGGGCATAGCTTGACTCAGATCAAGCAGTCTAATCTGCTATGATTCACTTTCAATTTTCAACATTGTCTATGTTGAGAAGAGTGCCTCAATATTTGTGCACACTACTGATGTTCTTGACTTTGAAAATGTGTATGAGTCTACAGCCAAATCCCAAAGTTTCATCTCTCTGTGTGTAGCCATGTTCAATCTTTTCTTGGAATGCAGATCCTAAGTACTATCTTTTGCCTCTTTACCTGTTGTTCCAACAACTGGGTGTTAGACTCACTGGCAACGAATTTGAATTTGCTTAATTTGGACAAGGTTCATCCTTCCCATATGGCTCACTGCAAAATACTGGCTTTATCTACTCACCAAAATTTATCAGAAGCAAAGCTTGGCCATTCACTTTAAGGAACTAGTTTCAGATAATTGGAGAAAGGACGCTAAGAAAGCACCTATGAGATGACAGAAGAAAGTCAAGAAGTTAATGACAAATGAAATCAGCCTCAGGCAATTGTCCAAAATTAAACCAAGCAAGAAGGCAGCATTAGGCTAGTCTGTCAACAGATGGCAAGGATCCTATTACTGGAGAATATAAAAAGGATTGACTAAGCCTAGAAGGTGGAGACTGGGATATGAAAGTGATTTCACACAACATCTCAAATCCGTAGCAGGAACATCAGAATTCCAGGAACGTACACAATAGCAAACAGCCAAGTACTGGCCACTGCTCCTTAGAAATAATTGGAGTACTTGTAGAAAATCATTTAGATGTGTAACATGAGCAGCAAATTTAACAATTCACCGAGTTATAGATGTTTAAATACTTCCTAAGAATAAAAGCAGCTCCAGTATTTGATGAATCTTAGATGCTTCGATTCAAGCAAAGCAAAGTCCCTGTCATTGAAACATTACTTTAAAGGCTGCATCTTTCTTTAAACTGGGGTTGCAAATGTTACCAATGAAGTGGTCCATTGTAAATACTTTAGAGTTTGCAAACCATATGGTTCCCATGGCAGCAACTCCACTCCATCACTATGTTTTCAAAATAGCTCTAAACAATGCATAAGCAGGAGAGCGTGGCTGCATTCCAAAGAAAGCTATGCACGGATGTTGAAGTCTAAATTTCATGAAATTTTCAAGTGCCATGAATACTATCTACTCTTCTTATGGATATTTCCCCCTCTAATCAATAAAAGAGTAAAAAAAAAAATCATCAATTGCTCACTAACCATACAAAAGTAGATGACAATCTAAATTTATCTTACAAGTACAGATGTGGCCAACCTCTGCCTCAGATAGCATAATTTTTTGTAGTCTCCAGTGCAAGGGGTGATGTTAGCTCCCCTGTGTAAAAGGACATGTTAGTTCCTCTATTTATTTGCAGACTAGGGAACAGAGATGGCTGCTCAACTAAGAATACTATCTATTCAGTCATGTCTTTAACATAGACAGCTCCCCTAGCCATCAGTAGTTACAGCTCTTCCCACATGCACACGATTTTTTCTCAGATTTTGTTCATAAATAAGAAAATTCTACATTTAGTTTTGCATGATTTCTCTTAGAAATTGCTGTATGTATTTTGGTGTTTCGTACGCATGTATGACTGTGGACCACATGTGTTGCTTGTGCCCAGGAAGGGCAGTAGAGGAAATTAGATGCCCCTGAACTGAAGACAATTGTGAGATGCCATACAAGTGCTAGAAACTGAAACCAAGTTCTTTGGGTGAGTGGGAGGGGTTTTGAAGGGCTGAGTCTTATCTCTAGACCTTAGATAAGTTATTGACCTTCCCTTCAAAATAGTGTACAGTCACTTACAAAGTAGCAATACCAACAGTTATGCAAATACCTATGTATATGAGAAGCAAGTGTTTTATCTGCAGGTTTTTCACTCTTACAATTCTCAAGTTTTCTTATGATTTATTAATTGTAGTTTCTCTTTCCCCCATCCTTGGACAGTCCTCAAAAATGTTCTCATAACAACCACTCTCTATACATTCTCAACTGCTCTTCAGTATCCTCATGAACTTTTCAAAGAAAATTGCTATGGTTAGAGATCCTTGGATAAATTCCAGTGATCACATTGATGGAGGGACAGTATTCTTAACAAGCAAATATTTGAACTAGTCCCTGAATTTCTATAAGATGAAAATGATTTCTGTAATAAAATGAACTTTTCACAGTGCTTTCACATTGTAAAAATTTTCTCTCTCACTTTCACAGTGCACATGTGTTCATTTGGTATTTGTAATTTTCCTTTATTCCCAAGCCATTTTGCATGTACTCAAGATTGTGTGCATATAGACTCCGGACTTTTCTGTTTATAGACATTGTTTGTTAATGAAAGGCTTCACATTGTAATAAAGCATGAAAATATTAAAGCACAAATATAATCAACAAGACCTACCAAAAGAATTTTCTCAATGTAAGAAAATAAGTGCTAAGCTCAGAAAGTGGAAGGAGAGATTAATGCTCTCTAAAAGAGGAAACAGGGGTTTAATCAAGAAGTTTCCTTAGAACAAAAAAATGTCCTAAGAACAAAATGCCTGAATATTTTGTATGATTCATGGTTAATTATTCATACAATTGAAGAGCAGGAAATTTATAAAAAAGACTAAAACAAAGTCATTTATAACTCCAATGGATTATATAGTAGTAATCTAAAGGAATGCTGCTGCAGGAATGTATTTTATTCAGTCTAAACATTTTGCAGTTTTTAAATGTGGTTATAATTACAACATTTCTCCTTTTCTTTCCTTCCTCCAAACCCTCTCATATACCCTTCTTTGCTTTCTTTCAAATTCATGGCCTCTTTTCTACTAATTATTATTAATTATATATACATATACATATGATCCTAATCACACAGTCTGTATAATGTTACTTATATGCTTGTTTCTAGAGTTAACAATTGGACATGTTTTTCTGCACCTTTTTATCAAGCCACCGCATGACTACATTCTAGATTCAATAGTAGCTAAACTCCAAATGGAAATTAAGTGAATATACGCCTCACTCCAGACATGTTAAACATAATTACAAAGAGAATCATAGCAGCTACCACTCTTTCCATACCAACCATGAATCATGTACTGTGCGACAGTATTTAAATGTAGTCATCCTTTAACGTATTCTAAATTCTATGAAGACATGATATTTCATTTCTATCTTTTGGATGGTAGCATGTTAAAGTTGAAATGGGCCAGGAGGCTTTTAAAATCCTGTACTGTCGTTTTCAAAAAGAAACATTTGAATCCCAGACTGTTTTGACATGACTTGGGTTGTATCTCACTACAAAAGCTGTGGCTAGCAGATTCCAGATCCTTAGAGACATTCCTGGTACATTTCTCCTAAGCTTTTGTGAGACATAGGTTTTACAAGAATATCCTAGTACTGTATTCACTCTGACTCTTGATCCACACACAGACCAGAGTCTAGCAAGCCATAAATGTTATTACTTTCATGTCATATATTTCTTTTGTCCTTAAATGTACACCAAGCACAGTTTAAAGAGACATGTCTAGGGCAGTGAATACAATCTTGGGCTACCTAAAGGTTTCTTTTATGTTGCTATTTTCTACACAGAACATCTCTATACCTTAACTATCCAAACATCTTATAAACAAAAACCCACGGCCAATAAAATTCTTCAGAGAAGAAGGGTTAACATCTCCATAAGATGGTTTCTCCCTTACTGATTGTCCAGTTCTAAAGAGTCATCCCAGAAAAACACAAACAAAAATGCACTCCTCATGTTGGATTTATATATTTGTATATAAATATATACACATATATATACATATATATGTGCACATATATATGCACATGTATATGCAACAACAATAATAAAATTAAAGCAGTAGGGGGCATAAAGGGCCTAGGAGAGTGACTGGGGATGGCTGGAGTGAGTGAGGAAAGAGAGGGAAGAAATGACATGATTCTATTTCAACTAAAAACACAATTTTGTTTAAGGGATAAAGGTATCTTGGAAATATTTTATTTCTCTAAAATTAAAATACAAAATTTTAAATAAATGTAAATAAATGTTTAGTGTTAATGAGAAAGCACTTGTGAAATATCAGAATCCTATGTGGACATTTTGAAAACTATGTGGTCAGCAGAGATTTAGCTAGATTGACTCTGACTCCAATAAATGGTGTTTTTCTGCATTTACAGTACCTGCTTATTCTGTGGAACTAAATTACCTGTGTAAAGCACATAAAAATGATTTTTCAAGCATTTTGCATTCTTACCAGGTAGTTTTTTCCTTGTAGATAGATGTTTAGCCACATCTTAGTTATATATTAAGAAATTGAGTGTGTGGTTTGATTTGATAGTAATGCATCATTTTTCCTACTAATAACAGGAAATAGGTTCCCAGCTATCATATTCACACAGAATGCATGGTTGTCTAGAATGGATTACTAACATTAAGAGGGAGTTGTCAAGCAAACAGAAATCCCTACTCAAGTGGAGCTGAGATTGTAGAGGGAGCAGAGAGAAAAGTATGATAAATGAGAACATTACACAGTAGGTTAGGTGGTGGAAAGTACAAAAGAGAACAGCTGTGAAACAGTAGGAGTGGGGATGTTTATACATGGCATGAGCAAATCAGCCTGGCATAGGGTCCTCAGGAAAGCTCTCACTGAGAAAAATCACACCTGAGCAGAACCCAAGGACAAGTGAGAGACTCAATCATGGGTATACATGGTTAAACTTTTTCCAAAAAGAAAACAAAAATCAAAGAATTTTTCTTATGAATTTCAAGAGTAGTCCATTGAGGCCTGGCCAGAGGAGCACAAGGAGAGGCAAAAATAGAGAGAATATATGTCAACAGAGGAAATAGAGGAACATATAGAAAGGATACAGTGCCATGAGAATGGGAACAACTGTATTCCTGGTGTCGGACCACCATCACTCCCCGGAGGGCTCTCTCTCTCTCTCTCTCTCTCTCTCTCTCTCTCTCACACACACACACACACACACACACACATCTATCTATCTATCTATCTATCTATCTATCTATCTATCTATCTATCTATCCATCTATCTACATACACTTTATCTATTTCCTTATATTCTTTACCTAAGATAGCATCTTTGTACATATATTTTCCCCATCAGCTTTCTTGCGAATGAACAATCTCTGTGACACTATTAATTATGGGAAACCTGTACATGGACACTGGAATTGCAGCAAGGCCAGCTAACAATCAAATCCCATAGCAAACGTCTCATTTGTGAGCCCTTCCCTTCTTTCCTCTTTTCCTTAACTCTTGCACAACCTGTGCTTGAAATGTGCCCTCTGAGGCTGCTGAGGGCCACCCTAGCAAAAGATGACAAGGGCATGTGGGGAGATGGAACTGCAGAACTGCCATTCCCTTGGATCTTTAATATGAGATCCCTCCCTGAGGACAGGAGACCCACCCAAAGTTAAGAGGTAGAGGGCTTTGACGAGCCCTCGCAGCAGAGTAATCCTATTATTTCTGCAAAGGGTGTGCCAGAGGCAAAATTTTAATGTTTAAAGGAAATTTGGTTTTATTCATGAGGAAATAACATGTCACAAAATCCTATGCTGAGGTTTCAAGCTGAAATTTGGCTCAAAACTTTCTGTCTTCTAGTCAGATAGAGATTTTTTTTTTAAACTTTAAATACCAGAGGGATTCTGTCCTGGAATTTAATTTGATCCTGAAACATTTAACAATGACTGAGACATGAGGAGAGCAAGGGTCAGACCCAGACACATGGGTTGTGAGAAAGAGTCATGACACAGATTCCAGTGGCAGGTTGAACTGACGGAGGTGGATGAGTAGAAACACATGGTGGACTTTGAAGGTTAAAAGGAGGGTAAATCAAAGAGGGCAGCCTCAAGTACAAGAAAGGGTCTTCAAATAGCACATTCTAGCAAAGAGATAGGGTGAATTCTCTTTTGTGATTATTCTAGGATACTGTTGTTTGCTTTAGAGCAGCTTGGTTTTCAACACAGAGTGACACAAAAACCAACTGGGAACCAATCGTGGAAGAAAATAAAACATAGCTGAATTCCTAAGGACTTACCTACAAGAGATAATAATGTGAGCATAGGGGCCCCAGGAAGGTAAATTCCATGGCATCCCTTACTTCTACGTATATGTGTATTTTAATCTTAATTCGTTGAATCGAGCTTTTACAAGAAACTGAAAGCTAAATGTAATTATGTGGTATAAATCTAGTTTTGTCAAGAGAAAAATAGGTGTAATTCAATATAAGAAATATATGAAATTTTATCTTACGTGTGTATACATGTGGAGGTCAGAAGTGACAGAAGTGAGCATTGAGTGCCTTCCTCTATTGCTCTCCACATTATTATTATTATTATTACTATTATTATTAGTAGTAGTAGTAGTAGTAGTAGTAGTATTTATTACTATTATTATTATTAATATGAGATTAGGTTGTGATACCTCATTCTGCCTCTCTACCAGGGGTAACTGGACTCTTCCGGCATGGCAGCATGGAGAAGATAGAGCAAAGGCTCTAACGGGGAGTCCATAGCCTGTGTTTCCCTTCAGACCACCAGAGGCAGGAGCAGAAGGAGAAAGCAAGATTTGGAACAAATACTGTGATTCCCATTCTTCATTCTGGGTACCTGGGCACTGCCAGTATACCACCTGTAGAGGAAGTCAGTAATGGAGACCCACCATCTTCAGGACATCGACATTCTAGGCAGAAAGGGCAAAGCAGCCCAGGAGGAGCAAGATCTAGTCTGCTAGGAAGCTATTACTGAGTACTGGAGGGATAGGAGAAAAGGCCTTCTTTGGGAGTCTTGGACATGGCTCATTTAAGGGAGAGCCTTCCGGTGGCAACCTTTAATGAAGACAGTCCTTGCTTGTCTATACTTCATTGGAGGTGGATGTGGACGCATACTCTTTATTCAGGGTGAACCAGAGATTATATACCTCTTGGGGGAAGGATATGAGAATACACAGGAATGGAAGGTCACTGGCTGAGGGCTAAAGCTATCCAGATACCTCATTAGCATGGAGAAGAACTCCAGGTGCTATGCTACCTGACTGAGTGCCCATGGTCCTCTCAGACGGGTATCATGGTTACATACATGCTCCTGAGCAGCTACAGAGACAAAGTAGGGAACAGCTCTACTGCTGTTTTCAACTCTCTGAGATTCCTGGGATCTGATTTCACTCAACCTCACCAGTTCTTATGCCTATCTGGCAGCACAGCCCACTTGCTCTCTGCCATTCTTTTGATCCTCAAACCCACAGATGATCCTGTCTTTGCTTCCTTTGTGTGGGGATAACAGGAATACACCTGACTCTTAGATACATTCTGAGAACCTAACGTTAGGTCCTAATACTTGCATGACAACTTCCAGTCCATATTTCACCACAGAAAGTAAAATTGTTAAACAACAACAACCTGACCAATGGTGGATAATTTACAAGTGAAGTAAATTATTCACAGGAAAAGAGATCTAGCTTAGATGACAAGAATATCCATAGTCTCATACCACCCAGCTGAAATCTAATGCCTTCCCTCCACAGTTCTGTGGGTGCAGACATTACAGGATGGATGCACTGGGGATGATCTTGAGGTTGGAATCACTTGCATCCAGTGACTGGATAAGCAGAGAAAAGTTCCACTTGTTCTGTTTTGGAACTAAAATTTCAAATAATTAGTGATACTGTTCAGGAGATTCAAAATCTCACGGATATAGTTTGCACACATTTACTTTACACTGGCTAGAAAGAAAAGCCTAGACATCCTTATTCCTTCTAGTAAGTTCCCATTACTAGTCCTCAAACTGATGCCCAACCCTTCCCATTTCCAAACTTCTGTAAGAACCATTCCATTTCCAAAACTTCAATTGATTAATATATTATTGAGGAACATATAATTTCCTCTATCTCTGTTGCATATGCTACATAACTCAAAAGTTAAATATATACTATCTGATTCAAATTATCCATCTTGGATGTTTTTACAGTTATGAGACAGATGTACTTGAAGTATAAGCAAGTAATATTAAGTAAAATTATTTTTCAACTTTCAGTAATAAGTGATTTCCCCTAACTGTGTCAGGCATCCTTCTGTTGCTGTGACACAGTACCTTGTGTGTTTTGGCTCACAGTTTCATCTGTTTTCATGCATGCTACTTAGCCCCACCACTGTGGGCCTCTGTACCCACCACTGTGGGCCCCTGTACAGCAAGGCAAAACAACAAGGTAAAGGAGACACAAACCTGTTTACCTCGGGAGAGGTAGGAACTAAAAGGAAGATGCAAAACCAAAATGAATTCTTCAAGTCACATCCTAATGACTCACTTTTTCAAAGGAGTCTCCATGTCTTAATAGACCGTAAGCTGGGAATTCATCTGTGAATTAATCCATTATTGAGGTTAGAACACCTGTTATCCAGTTAACTCTCAAAGGTACCCACCTCTAACCCCTGCTGTTATGAGAAAGGATCACTCAATACAGAAGCCTTTAGGGGGCATATCAAATTCAAACCATAATACTAATAATTTAAAAAGTTATCGTATTAAAACTTTGAGCCCTTCATTTCCTGATTATGAAAATATAAATTGTTATTTTCTGTCATCTTTAGAAACAGATGTAAAGACTTTGTGGTAATGTGTATGTAGTTCCTCTACTAAGCCACTACAAACCAGTTCCTCATATGACCAAATGACAGGTCTGCTCTACAGCTGGTCTGGCAAACTCTCCTAAGTTAATTATAATAGAAAATGCACACTTGACTAAAATCTGAGATCTCTCCTCCCACCTCTAAATTGGCAGACAAACATAATTTTATAATAATAATTTATTGAGAGTACCGTCTTAGCCTTGGCAATTTATAAGCCATGAACATTACATTGTTGGAGATTTTCCTTGTATATCTGTCCTTCCATGATACATTGAACCATGAGGGAACATGCTCAAAGCATTTGTGCTATTTTCCAATTCATTTTCATTTCTAGCATACCAGTAATCATAAAAATAACATTTTAATTAATTTTTTCAGATCACATTGGGAAAAACTTAACTTTTTATCAGAATTTGTTTGCTTTAGTACTCTTAAATGACTAAATGATTCTCTCACTAGTTCTATGAACACTATCTTGCTACCTATACTATTGTGAAACAGATTTGTGTCGTATCTTCCTTATAGTTTATAGGAAATCATGGTGTATCCTATCATGTTTAAATTAAACTATCACATCATTGCCCATATTAATTTTATTTTTAAACTCTAATATAGGAGGCAAATCTAGTGTCATATGTAGCTATATAAAACGACATTCAAAACATTTATTAAGTAGCTTTATAAACTTGTTGTAAACGAAGTCATTTTAAAGAAACTTTTGGAAGTCAGATTTGGGTCTATCTAATGTGCTGGCTCATTTTCCTCTAATTAGAAACACTCTGGGAAAATCCTTAGGGGAGAATTACTATGGACGACAAGAAGTGATTTTGCTTTGGTTATCCAGACCTTGTCTTCTCAATTAATTATACCCATGCTGGGGAAAGTATGACTCCAGAAGCAATTACCATACTCTGGGACAAAAGGAGTAAAGAAATCAGCTAAATTACGGTGAGTAGGTGACCTGACACACAGAGTAACTAACTTACTATTAGAAACAATATTGTGAAAATGAAACGTAACAAGTTGAGAAAAAATGAATCTGATTTATAGATAGATGAAGAATACATAATTACACGATTTAAAGACAATGTTTTAAAAGTCCAATATTTCAAATAATATGTTTTTGTGAAGGAAAATATGGTAAGTGATCTACTTATTATTGTCCACATCAGGGATGGCATTACCCCTGCACCTCAGCCCTCTTCAAATGCAAGTGTAGAGAGCCACACCCAAGCCGGCAGCCTCCATTACAAGATGGCGCCGGCAGCCGGTTTCTTCTCCCCTTAACACGTAGTCTGCGCATGTGCCTAGGGCCAGAGTGCGCTAAGTCTCAGCCCATCTGCGCATGTGCTAGGGCCAAAAACGCCAAGTCACAGCCTATCCCGAGGTGTCTCATGAGGTAATGAGCAAACAGCCAATCAGAGATGAGCATGCCGCTCCAGGGCATATATAAGCAGTGCTTTTGGGGGTGTGGGGGGTCGCCCTCTGGAAGATGGAATAAAGTATGGCTGCAGAAGGATCTTGGCTGTCGTCTGTGTGTCTGTCCTGCGCGCACGACATGCAAGGGCAATGATGGAGCTCTCTAGGCTCTGATCCTGCTATGAATATCTTTGGGCAACACACTTAACCATCATGTTACGTTCATTTCTTCATCATCGTCATCATCGTCGTCGTCGTCATCATCATCATCATCATCATCATCATCATCATCATCTCCTCTCTCTCTCTCTCTCTCTCTCTCTCTCTCTCTCTCTCTCTCTCTCTCTCT